>JAOUZG010015698.1:297678-333681 GCA_026289955.1 Argiope argentata | reverse complement strand
TATATATATATATATATATATATATATATATATATATATATGTGTGTGTGTGTGTGTGTGTAACAAATTATTTGAGCAGCAAAACCTTAAGTATTTATATCAATCCCGCCTCTTAAAACTAAGAAAATTAAATCGTCTGCCAGAGCAGTGCTGACTGAAAATAAATTGTTCAAGGGGTTAATTGAAAAAAAAAAGGTCTTTCGTTCTGATTGTAAGAATTGCATTTTCTTCCACCATTTATATCTAATCTTTTATAATTTTCTGTTTTCAGGAGGAGGCCTTATAGAAGAAACGGATGTAAAATCGTACAGTGGAGCTCGTACGATGATAATAAGCTGCTTGCAACGCATGGAGGGAAGGCACTGAAGATATATGATGCAAATCAGGGTGCAACCTCCGAAATAATCTTATCAAATGTCAGCATTTCAGGATTTCATATGTCTTCTGGGCCTTCCAAAAGTCTTATAGCAGGTAATTAAAACATCTTGTTAGTCAAGTCTAAAATTTTACTATTTTGAAATGTAAACACTGAAGTGTGTTCTAATTTATTGATAGCATTAATTACAAATTATCTTTATTTTTTTCTCTTATTAAGAGTACTTTGACTTTTTAAATGTGTACTCAGTAACTATTTTCTATTGAAAATATTTTTTTTGTTGTGATTGTTTTTGTTGCAGATTTTGCAATGCACTTGTTTGTGAAATATACAATTATTAGTTAAAATAGTATTATAAACAGCAATTCGCAAATACTTAAGAACATATAGACAAAAAATATGCAGGTATCTTTACTTCTTGAATCGGTTTAACAATTGGTCTCGTAACAACGACACTTGAATATAATTAGTCATATGTAATCTTTTCAAAAAAATAAGTTTTAAAAGAATGTTTGATATAAAATTGCGCATTTCTTGTTTGTAAAAATATACTTTAAAAGTATATGCTTAGCTTTATCCATGAAGAAGTTCCTATTTTATTCATGAAGAAGAAATTCTTAGTTTCTGTGCATTGAGCTATATTAAAGAATCTTGCGTGGATAATATACAAATGTTGAACGCTTAAAGTTGTAGTTTATTTCACTGTTTGGTTTGTATACAAAGTCTTAATCTCTATAAATTGAGTTTTTATTGCATTTCTTGTAAAAGTACAGCTGTTATGCATGCTAAATATATGTTCAAACTCTTCATTATTCCTTAATATCAAGATAAAATAATAACTTCAACTTGTAATTTCACCTGAATTTCATGAACAACAATATAAAACCCCTTGGAATTCTATAGCCCATATTTAGGATAGTATATGTATTTGTTTCCATTGGTTCAATATACAAAACATTATTTATTTGTATTTTTTTTATGACTGTTGATTTTTTTTGAACAACAATTTCTTGAATTATATTGATTTTTTTTGAAAAGTTATACATTTATCTATTTAATATTTTTTAACAGATATACCGCTCGTGTATAACATATACTTGAATAAAATTTTTGAAATTTTTCTCAAAGTGAAAGAAAAAAATATTTTTAAAGTTTTCTTTTTCTGATTTATTCCTGGCCTAACTAAGAAATAACCTGAAATGAAAAATTTCCTGATCCAGTCATTTATAAAGACATATTCACAGCTCAGGATTATATTCAACAAATTTCAAATTGCCCCATATATGATGTTATAAACGTCATTGTTGATTTGTATACTGTCACTGTTACCACTTACAAATGCTAAAGAGAAAGGGTGCTACTTACGTTTTTGCTTCTTTATGGTTCAGTCAATTTTAAGAAACCCTGGTTTGGAGTTTTTATTATGCTTTAATTGCAGCGAAAGGAAATATTTTCTATTTGAATATTTTTATTTTAGAGAGATCATATGAATTGTAGAGAATGTATTTATATGGTAGTAACAAAACTACTGTATTAATATAAATTAGCCTTTTCTTGAGTACTTGCAGTTTAAGGTCACCACACCACAACGCAAAAGTGAAGAATATTGAATGAACGTTTTTGCAGAATGTTTTTTTTTAACTTTGTGAAACATGACTTATTGCCATGTCGAAAATGATATCCGTTGGGCAAGAAGTTTAAGAGATTAATCTTTGATTTGACAAGGTTAGCCCCCGAAACGCTTTAAGAGATCACTTTGAAATCTCCACATCGACATTGACTACCATTACAAAACAACAAACAAGAATCGAAGAGGGATCTGTGGAACGTGGTTAAAAATCTTCAAAAATTAAGAGTCATTGAAAGCCACTCCTCTTTCTGATCTTGAATTTGATCTAGGATCTCTCTGATCTTGAATTTGATCTTCTTTTTACATTGTTTGTTCCAAGAAAATAGCCATTAGTCAATATGCCTCTGTTTAAAGCAAAGGTTCTTCAACTTGCCGAAAACTGACACATGTTTTTGCATCCAATGGTAATTTTAAGAAAAATACCACATAAAAGGGATGGTGCAAAGAAAAGCCAGGTGCAAATTAAAATACGGTAAAAAAATTAGGAAGAAAGAAATTGAAGGGCATTCACCACCTTGTATTTACAACGCAGGGGTAACAGGATTGCTTTATTACTTGGAACCCCTTTACATGCTTAGCTTTAGAAATGAAAGTGTTTTAGCTGAAACAAAGCAAAATGAGGTTTATAATTTTGCTTGCGGCTAAAGCCGATGAAACTGACAAGTTGAAGTCATTTGTGATAGGAAGGACAATCAAGACGCGATGTTTTGAAAACCCAATGAGCTATCTACGAAATACGCAGCAAACATAAAACCTTGGATGGCATCTTCCATATTTACAGACATCTTGTTCGTTGCAATTTAAAAACGGGAAGGCCGTGTTTCCCTTATCATTTGCACATATTTATTTCAGATACTAGACCTTGATGTAGTTCATTCTATAAAAGTTAATTATAAGAAATTGCTTTTGAGAAAAATTATAGCGTTACTGGAGGAAAATATGGAGAAAGGAAGGCAAGAGTCAATATTTGAATGCTCTTTATTTTCTTAGACAATCTTGGAAACAAGTTTCTAAGTATAAATTGAAAAATGCTTTCAAAAAACAGCATTTGCTGGCTCACATGTGGAAGGTGTTAAAAATGATGAATTTATCTTTTTTCTTTTCATTTTGATCTTCAGAAGAATTCATATAGAAAGAAGTTGCTTCTGAAATAGGCTTAAACGATTATGTCATATATGATAGTGAATTGTCTATCTACGCCACTGAAATCAATAAAATTTTTCATTTATTGGAACTAATGAATAGAGATTCTGATGCAGAAATCGGTAACGAAACTCCCATTGCAACTTACTTTTCTGATATTTTGCATGGTTTGGAATCTGTGAAATGTAATTAATATAGCAGGATGTAAATGACATTTTCTTTTCACCATAAAATTGACAATTTTTTTTACAAGTTAGAAATCAAAGTAGTTGTCAAATATTAATACATTCTTTACATTTTCAAATTAATGCGTAATTCATTTCTGTATTTTTACCAACGAAATAAAAAATGTAGTTTGTAATTTTGGATATTTTTGTGTTGTTGCTGCTTAGCTGTTCCGTAAGATAAGGCTGTAGCATATATCAAATTCTTGATTTTTCTGAAATTCTTGATATTTTTAAAAAGAGATTTAAAGCATGTTCGAGTCTTTAAATATATGAAGTTCTTTTTATAAGGTTATTGCAGAATTTTGCAAGTATATTTGACTATAATGATAAATAGCTCCTAAAGTTTTCGAATCTTTTGTTTCTTTTCAGTTGTCAGAAAAGATCCTTATTTAGGACTCATCGATGCAAGATCTCCCGAAGGTTGGACAGGATCATTTCAAGTCGATCCAACTGCTGCTTCTTCAGTGAGATGGGCGCCCAGTTCAGAAACTCTACTTGCAACTGGTGGTGTTGCTGGAAAAGTTTGTCTCTGGGACATTAGAAGTCCCAGATACAGTTTGGGTGGAGAACTCGTAAGAGACAATTCGGGAACTGCTTTAAATAAAAGAGTGGACTCCCTGAAGTTCACAAATGATGGACTTTTCTTGTTGTCATATGGACTTGACAACATTATTAAGGTCTTTGACGTCAATTTACGAAAAAAAATTGACGTCAATTTTGGTGCAATCGGAGGAGCTAGAAGAACATATCAAATATCAATCGATGTGTGCTGTGATGCAAAACATCCAGTTATCTTTGTTCCTAGCAAAAACTCTATTATTATGTATAATCTTTTAACTGGAAAAAAAATAAAAACTTTAACAAGTCGTAACTTTATATCTTGCTGTGCTTACAGATCTTCTTCAAATGAACTTTTCTCAGCGAGCAGAGGTGGCAAAATTATATTATGGACACCTGACGCTGAGATACAATTGGAAGAATGACCATCCTTACATGACATAATTTTATAATAGACAAACGAATCTGTATCATATTGATACTTTTTTATATATAAATATAGAAAACTCGTTACTTACATATATATTATGTGTGTGTATATTCTTACAAAGATATACAACTTTTAAAGATGTAAATGAATTTTAGATGTATTTACAGCCCAGCCATTAGACGTGAAAAAGGAGCGTATAAATGTAAACTCTGGTGTAGTCCTTTTTGTTCTGTTATGCTAGAAATCTGTGATTACCACCGACATTTTATTTTTAAATTTTTTAGAACCAAATAAATTTTTTTCAGAAATGTTGTCTTTGGCTATTTCTTTTGTTATAAATAAAAACTATCAAATTTTGCTGAAATATACTAAATTAATCTGCTCAACATTTTTACTGGGCCTTTTTCGTTTTTCAGAAAAGTGAAGTAAGCATGATATATCAAACGAGTCCATTTTTGATAAACTATTGCTCATTTTTCTTGTAATTATAAGTTATGTGATAAAGAAGTTTATAAAGATTATATAGAAGCTAACAAGACATAACAGAGAATCAGAAAATTATTGATTCTAACCCTTTAAGAGCCTTAATGTGAAGGGGAATAAAATTTATACTAAGAGAAAAAGTAAAACTAAAAAAAAATATCCTAATTTCTATTGGACAAGATTTGGATATTTTTATTTCCCAATTATCTAGAAAATACCACTGGCGTTCAGAAGGTTTCGGAGAATGGAAAGTAAGAATTTTAGAGAAAATTAAGAAGAGGATTAATACAGATAACGTCAGAACTAAAGAACGAGGACTTTCATTAATAAATCTTTGAAAAAAAATATTTTAAAAATTAAAAGATTTATTAATACAGTAATATATAAATCAGCTAATAATTTCTGTGTAATTTGTAATTATTATAATGAACTCTTAATTAATGAATATAAATCTAATTCAACTTGCATTATAAATGGAACCGGGAAAAAGAAATTAGATAAAAAGAATACTAGCTTTCGCCAAAAAAATTAAGAGTTGCCCTTTAAACTATCTTTATTTTTTACCATCAGTAAAATTTCATAAAAAACAATTAAATTTAAATTCGTAATTTGTAACAACGGCAGTTACAATTACTATACGGGAAAACATTTCTTTAAATATTTGAAAATTCTAAATAAAATTAATGATGAGGATAATTTTATAATTAATAGTATTAAGGATAATTTGGACTTTCTAAAAGATAACAACATTAATAAACTTAATGCTTATGATTTTGAAAATCTGTGTACTAATTTGTCTAAGGATAAATAATTAGAAGTCTATATTTTTATATATGATGCATTTTTAAATAAAGAAATTATTATAAAAAATAACTCAAGAATTATGTAACTTTAATATTAAAGAAAATTACGCATTTAATAGAATTAATTTTTATAAAGAAGTAAATTGAATTCCAATGAGTAGGATTTTTTGTGCTTAGGTCATTATTTTTCTTCATTATTATGAGAAAAAATAATTCAACAATTTAATAAATGGTTGTAGATTTATAGATGCCTTACTTTTGTTAAACAATACTAATGTTTGTATTAATTGGTACCCAAAATATCTATTTTAACTAAAACAAAGGAAAATCAACTTAAGCCAACTATTTGGATTTAAATAGAGAAAATTGTAATGAAAGTTTTTTAATAGGTATTTATAAAGAATTTTCAAAAATTTAATATTTTCACAAATTAACAGGATTTAAAAAAATTGTAATAACAAAATTTCTTGTATTGAAGTAACAAACGATCTCATTAAAATCTTGGCTACTAATAAATTTCGCAAAAGCTTTTGCAACAACAAGTTTTAATAAGAGAGGGTTTATCTATTTTCAAAACCAAAAAATAAACCTTCCAGTTTATTCCCTTTGAACTTTAATTTTCTAGATGGCGCTTCAATTATTCTTTATAATGAAGATACATTCTGACCACAAGTGCTTGCACATAAACGCATACACGTGCTTGCATATAAACGCATACTTATAGCACACATGCACGATTCATTGCACAAAAGATTATATTGGATTAAATAACTGCCTCTTACAAAACAGATGCTCGGTTTACTGCAGAGGGTAAGGTCAATGATCCTCTCATCACCTGAATAGAGGTTATTAAAAAATCAAAAGTATACCCCATATAAATTTTTTTCCTCTTAAATATTCCTACATTCTGAGGCTGGATGTCCTTACTCCAATAAGGTGGTAACTGATACTGGAATAAGCATTTATAAATTGGTTTTCACTTTATGGCAAACAGCTTCAAGAATTTTTTTATATACAACTGCTTAAAAATTCAGAATCACATCAAAATCCAGACTAAATATCCAAGGTTACAAATTCGGTACTTGTTCACTTGATTTTATCTTATCACAATTTAACTAAGAGTACAAAACAAAACTAAATTAAATTAAGTGGAACCATAGTTGGAATAAATGGAAATTTCAAAATTACGATAAAATTCGGTAGTCAAATTTTCTTGGAGCAAATTTTCCTTTTCCGAAGACACTGTTGTATTCTGCTGGTAATGAGCAATGCAAGGTTTCATCACTTTCCAGCCAGCCAAGTTGATTTCCAAGAGACACCCGAAATTTAACATTTGACTTTGTGAACACAGAAAATACACTTGCTGTATAAAACATAAGTTGAACTGTCAGAATTTAATGAAAGATCTTCAAGGTGAAAATTATTTAATAAAATGTTAACAAAATAGAGTACAGAGAATAATAGTAAAAAGTTCACCCAAAAGTCAAATAAAGGGCAGTAATTTGACACTTGTTTGATATATATTAAATGAAGCAAATTTGGAGTTACACAAAATTTCCTTAAAAATTGATTTAAATTCCTTAATAAATATCGATAATAAACATATACCCATTTGTTTGGAGATCTTAACCATGAATGAAATAAAATTTACAACGTAATTTATTTTTTTAAAAATTTGTTGCCGCCTTGGTTATTAGCATCCAGCATGAATTTTAAAGCAAAACAGAAATGTGTAGAAGGAGGGGACCTTAATTTAAATTGCAGTTGCATGATCATTGTGCTGCATATTTGGCATTCTGCTTTTAATTTTCTGAGCATGGAATAATTAAAATATTTAAAATTTTGGATAAGAAAAAAAATGAAATTATAGAAATCTGACGTGAATTAAGATACCGTAGAAAAAAGAATGATTAAATTTCATTAACAACGAGAAAAACTCGATGGTTTTATTATTTAGTACGGAAGGAAATAATTGAATTTTTCAAAGATAAGTTTCTTTATCTACAGAGTGATTCAGCACTCAAAGAGACAAAATATTGGAAGAGATTGTGAAGATACTGAAACAATTCCGAGTCGCATTGCATTGTAAGATCGGGGACTTTATTCGTGCAATAGATGTTTTATAGATAAATTGTAATAGTTTCATTCACCAGTAGTATATATGTATTAATTTCAATTTATCAACGCCCTTATAATCTTTCTAAACGTTCGAACTGGGATTTCCCTTCTTTGTTCCCCCGGGGGGCACCTCGTAATTGGGGATGAAATACTTCCGGTATAGTGGTTGGATTTCACCAACGCAGTGGGTACACTAATAGGTGGGGGTTAGACTCCTCCCATCGCTGACGGGACGTACTTCCTTCGGGGAGGGTTGTACCGTGGCCGGTGATAGCCATTAGGACTCAACCATAGTTCCCTCTAATTGCTGTTGCGGCTGTCCGTTTTTCAGTTTCTATGGTTAATACGTGGACCTTCGTGGCGTGTCGGAGAGTCTGCTCTATGACTTCCCTTCCTTGTTGTCTGGGATCTTCTCTAGCTGACACTTTATATGACACTAGAAATTCCCTTTTGATTTCATTGAATTTACGATCTGAATTTATTTTCCTTCAGAAAATTTTAATAGGGTATTCCCCTTTCCACTCGTTTTTATAAATTCAAATTATTATCATGGCGGATCATGACTAAAATATAAACTTTTCAAAGCTATCTTAAAAATTTACACGTTCATTAAGGAGAAGAATGATTTTCAATCAACCATGACTTTTCTCCTATCCCAAGAAACCATGGCATGTTTGTATCAAAATAGATTAAACATATGTTTGAAAACGATTTATAACTTCTGACTTGGACTCATTGTTATACTTTATCTTACATAGGCAGGAAATTCTCCATGTCTACCTCTTATCCAGAGGGTATCGGTTTCTAGTAACACAAGTGTGTCTATTTACAAAATACAGAAAAATTCTGGGAAGTGTTTTGTATGTGTTAATGCGGTCTCTTCTTGAATTTGCCATTCTATTTTTCTTTTGATAATAATTTTAAGAGTTAAATTTAGTAGCTGTACATTACAATTATTTTTCTTGGTCTGAAAACTCAACAAGTCAGCCTAAATAATTTCGTCCCAAAACGATTAAGATCAGCGACTAATAGTAAAGAATAAAAATCGGAAGACAAATTCGTTAGGAAAGTCAGACAAGCAATGCATGTAATAATACGTTGCTAATCATTAGAAGTCAGATTCTCACTGTCTAGGTGTCATACGAAGTTCAAAAATTCGTAAAATTTCTTTCAATAAAAATCTTGAGGTTTAATTTTTTTTTGTTCTACAATATCCATTATTATTTAGATACTAGAAGAGCTACGAGTCTAGACGAATTGTTATCTTGTTGACAATATCTCAAATCCGATTTCACATATCAACCAAGGTCATAGAAAATCTCGTGCCTATTGGTAGGGTACTTAAGAAATAAAATTTGTACTCTTTATGTAAATACACAGTAACTTTAAATGGTTTTTTTTTGTTGCAATAAGATCTTTATAATATTCATTAACTCTCAAATCGCTAAAATCAAATCGGAACAAATTTTTTTAAAAAATAATGTAATGCAAAAAAATACGGAAATATATTTTCCAATAAATCAGTATACATAAAGTTATACTTATTTCATTTTGGAGCATTTAAATGCACAATCAAATGAAATGAGTATGCATTGAAATGAAATGAGTATGCTCAAATGAGTAGCATTACCATTCTGAAACTTATAATGAAATGAAAACTTATACACAGAATATGTAAGGCAAGATATGAAGAGAAATATTTGCTGGATATTTTAGTAATGAAGAAACAATTCCCTTTTCAATATATTTAACCCTTTACTGTTGGGCTTTCATTTGACACATTCCGTTGCGGGAATGAGATCCTACATATTCAATTAGTACCCATTAAAAACCTTGATGTTTGAACTATACACATAATTTGTTTTTGAATAGTAACGTCCTTGAATGATTTAATTTCCATACGTAATTTGTTCATTTAATAATAATGAAAAGAATTTGGTATTAATTCTTCAAGTTTTAAAGGCCTCTCAGAATACATTCATTGAATGCACTTCACTTATCCCACCTTTTCTGTCTTCAGCATATTTTGATAGATCCCTCGAAATCGTCTCTGCAACTTTTCCCACTGTTTGTGATGAAACATGTTTGGAAGCGTTTATTTCAATCCGGGGGGTGCGAGGTGGGAATGCCATTCATCAGGAATGATAATTTTTCGAGTGGAAGATTTTCTTTTGTGGCCTTGTTTCAAACTACGGAGAAATTCTCAATTGAGCATCGTACACAAAATTGTCACGAGAAATTTCTCAATCAGCTATATGCAATGATAGTGATATGCAATGGATATGCAATTATATGATGCATATCCAGTATATATGATGGAATTGCATATATAATGGAATTTCAATCAGTGACATGCAATGGAATGTTAGGTTTTTTGGCAGGTCTCTGAAGGGGAGACGATCTTTCATTAGTACAACAACCATGTTAATCCTTAATTCCGCTAGAGTAATCATTGGATTGACGGTCGCATGTTCTTCGAAATCGATTACTTTCAACTCTTTAACCACCACACTTCAAACACTTTAACAGTCTTTTAGTTGCTCTGTAGAGAAGAACAAACTTCCTATAAGCTTCCTGTAGCATCATTTAGTCTTCAGATGATGTTTTTAGACGAAGAAAACAAAGTTTCAATGCAGCGTATTGCTCATCATGTATCGCATCTATTTTCAGTGTAGGCGAGAGAGAAATACGTACTTGTCCGATTATCATGACTATAGACAGTGATGTCACAGTTGAAGCTTACGTCATCTATTTTTCGCTTATCCTGTAACACATGGAATAATTTCTCCATTTTTTCATCCTTAAAAATGATTCTTTATTGAATAGCCTTTGTTAATTGGAGAAGCTATATTCAATGCTATGACAGGCGGTGTTAAATATCAATAGATCTCCCGTTATGGAAAGAAGCAATTAACTTGATGCCTGGTTACTATCAATACATCGTTTTTAAAACTTAAACAACCAAGATTGCGTTGAAATTTTTTTGAAACGAATAATTCTTTCAAAAATAAATGCTGATTTATAGTAAGCAGAAGAACAATCAATTAAATATGGATATGAAAAATTATGGTCTTAATGCAATCAATTTTGAAAGCAATATTTGACACCAAGATTAAACGTTTTCAGAAACTCAAAAAGTACAAACTTTTAAAATTTCTAGCTCTTTTTCGCAATATTTCTTGCATTGTATAACTAGGGGACTTTTCTTTCTGGAGTAAGAGCTTTTATAAGAAATATAAAACCTTGCTACATTCAAACTAAGCATTTAAACAGCAAAAAAAATCCAATTTTTTTAAAACTTAGATACTGGATTTTGAACTTAGCATTGTTCATCCGTTATTATAAAAATTATTGGAGTAAGGTTGAATTCACTATAGGATTAGAATTTTTCATGAAATCATTTGGTATATTAGCTGATAAGAAAACTATAGAAAAACATGCCCCGAAATATATTTGGGTGTGCTTTTATTTTACTTAATTTTTACTTTTGTTTAAGGTGTTGCTTTATTTTTTATAACAAAAGTGTATCATCTTGCAGTACTTCCAAAAATTTAAATTCAGAAAAAAATGTTTTCGATCAGGTAAGAAATTAATCGGTAAATTGTCCTAAAAGCTGCACCTATACAAATATATAAAGAAAAAATATACCGTTTTATAAAATTAAAATCTGAATCCTATACACCAATAAAGAGACTATTTAATAATGAGCCATAGACAATACTTGGGAAAATATTTTGAGATATTAAAAAAAAATTGTCTCAAAGAATTATATCTACTTTAAACTTCATTTATAAATGCATCATATTTACAATGATAAAATAGTAAAAGTATTTAGATTATCATAAAAGAGAATTTTTAAACTTGAGTAAACATAAGAGTACTATGACGGATTTATATGTGCAAAATTTCTTAATGTTTAAACTAAATTCAAAACGAATGATTAAAAAAAATTAGCTGCGTCTTATGTCCTACAAATATATATTTCTGCAAGCAATTCAAATCCAAGAAAGATGTATTAGTTCTATATTATGGCCTTATCAAGTTCATTTTAAGGCTTAAAAAACCATTTACCATGCTTGATTTCTTTTCCTTAAGTGTAAATTACAAAAACATTTGGCAGTAGCTCCTTAGTGTTCAAGTATAGAAAAACAAATGCATTTTGATTCCTAAAATTATCAGGAATTTTTGTATAGCATTCTTCGCAAACATTGACAAGATTATGTCTGGCAGCTTTAGAAGATAAAGCTTCCGCAATTGTTTTAGGGTTCTATACCCATCTGTTGAAATATTACTTGTCCTAGAAAAAATTCCCGTTAAAAAAATCAAGAAGTTCGGCTAGTACAGAAAATTTTGACGTGTTTGTATATAAATACATATACAACATGCAAATTTATATATATTTGACAATAAGTTTTTTGCAATAATTTGAGACTTGGGACAGTTTGTAGAATGATTAAGTTTGCTGGCACTGGGCCCTGTTGGAACATTGCTTCAAAGAATGTTACGAGTCGGAATAAATAAACATAGAATTAATGGTATAACAACCCAAAATTTGGATTTCAGAAGTGATTATTCCTTTTATAACAAACAAAACAGTTCGATTTACCAGTAGCCTAACTTTCAGGTAATTCAGCATAAGAAATTGTTAAATAATCGATGGTATAATCGATTGTCAGTTTTTATAAATAAAACGCAAATTTTAGCCCTATGTCCCCCCCCGACAGACAGATGTTTCAGTTTACACATTTATTCAATGTTTTTTGAGCTAAAAACTTCAACAAGAAACAAACTAGGTAGTCTCGTAGATCAAGAAGATGAAAGGTCAAGTCACCGAGATAAAATGAAATTGCTCAAGTGAATTCGTACGACATTTCTTGAAATTTTATTTGAATCGTAAAAGCAAAAATTCCTGGCTGCATAATACAAATAAAATTTTAAATGATAGGAAATATCACTCATAAACTGGAGATTTATGAGTGATAACCGATAATTGAGATAGCTGACTTGAATACGTCTCATTTTAGTTCTTCAATTATCCTTCTCCCGTACTTACAGTTAAGTATCAGCAAGATGCGATATTAGAGAGCATGTTTACATTCCAGAAGAGAATATATTCCAAACTCACACAAAACATAAGAAACTTACTGCCAAGAGTCATTTTAAAGAACTAAGACAAATTATTTAAAAATTTTATATTCCTAAATATACAAGCAAGTTAGCTTCACTTTTTAGATTAATGAATTAACTTTAGACTGTTATTGTTCTGAACCGATATTCGATTGTTTTTAATTGTTCTGCATGGAAGCAAGAAAATATCGGAATTGATTTATCATAAGAGCATTTTGTAGTGCCAGTTAAATAAGGTAAATTTTATTTTAAGTTTGTGCAATATGGTTCAAAGTTCTTGCCAGCATGGTAAACAGTTCTAAAAATGCTCCATACGACAGTAAATGGTAAATCGTTAACTATTCTTGATTATTTTCAACGAACCACATACTAAATTCAAAATACTAGACAGAAATGCATAAACTCTAATGTCAAGTAACGAGATATCAGTTTATTTGAAATCCATGTTAGGTGCTGTTGTGATTGTTATATTGCAAAATCTGAAAGCCAAGCTACAGGCTGGAAATAAAATTTCAGAGACAGATACGAAGCTCGTAGGAAAAGTATTCTTAATGAGATGCATTTGGAGGCATTTACATCACCTCATCTTCGCAACATTGTTATTCATCACTTAGCTTATTTATATAACTCGGGTTTTGGCTTGGACTTGGTCACTCTCTCGTTATTACGATTTGAAACTATACTTTAAACAATCTATTTCAAAGACGGTGGGGATGGCATTTTAATCAATATCCCATCAAACATTTCTGGAGTTTAGCGTTTACAACTAGAAGATACCACAGAAAAATATGCTGAGATATTTCACAAGTAAGGAAATTACTAAAAGTAATAAAATAGGACAGTAAGTTAAATTTCGATATTTCGTGCACAAAGTAAAATTTTCATTGAAAGCAAGTATCCGTGGAATAATTAAAAAAATTCATTGTTCGAAATTATTGGAAAAAAATTATAAATAAATCAAATTTTAAACAATTTAAAAAACATTCTATTAAAGCGTTATCAGTGGTGTCATCCATATTCATGGGGCAGAAAGTTTCTTCAGAGTAAAATCTGCCGCGGAGAGAACAAGTCTATGTTTAGTTTATATCCGTGTTTTAACACATTTTTCATCGAGTTAATCGTCTGGTTCACACCTACGGACTTAGTCATTTTCTAATTCGATTAAGAAATTGCAAATTAGTATCTTAGTGTCAGAATTACTGGTAGGAATCTGGCATCGAAGATGCTAATTGTAATAATTAGAGGAAGAAATAATGGGATTAGCTAATGAACTATCGAAACTTTACATTTTACTCTTCTTCCATCTCGTTATATTATTATCTTTATACCATCAATTTAAACACCCAAGTATATAGATTTTTTTTAAAAAATGAGACCTTCTATGGAGAACTCGCATCCGTTTTCCTGCAAATTTTAGAAGATTAAAAATTTCAACGCTGCTTCATATCGCGCAAATTAACTTGCTACAATCAACATATGTCCAGTGCGGTAAGCTAGTTTCCTACATTAAGCGAAAGAATTGTATGATTCCCTAATAAAATAATGCTAAATTCAAAAAAAAAAAACAATGCTTAAAATGCTAGTTATAGTCTCCACTGAATTAGTATAAATATAAAATTATAACCGCAAACTTCAAGTCAATTTGACATTAAAAAATGTAAAGTTTATGTATCTAATTTTTCTAATTTTTAAAATAAACAACTGATGTTTTTTTAACAAGTGCTTTCTATTTATTAAAAATATTACTAAATGCCAATTTTTTGGATTTTATTTTATATAAATTTCGATCAATATTAAGTGTCAAAATGCATTGACAGACTGCCCTGTTTATATTTCATGAGAAATTAAATCATTACGACAAAACATTCCCTCATTGTACCTCATATATCTTATAGGAGCTTTTTAAAACTGGAATTGAAAAGTCATTTAGAACCTATAGTCTGATGAAACTATTTGAAATCCATAAACATTAAATGTATGGAATCAAATGAATCAAAGAAACATATTCCCGAATCAGGTGTCATCGAATTAGAAACAATACAATTAAGGGCATAACATAAGTATCTTGAATCTGTCAGTCATCAACCATCTAGAAAACCACCATACATTTCAACTCAACTAATCATCTCTTTAGGAAAAGTGGTTACAAAGATAAATCAGAACATTTTGTCGATAAATGACAGAATCAGAAAATAATGAGAATGTAAAAATAGGCCTACTTACCAATCTTAGAATTCATCTTTTGCCTTTGATATGCCTTTATTGAAGTTCATGAACTCACTTTGTGCTTTTGTACCGACTCTTCCCAATCTCTGCCAAACTGCAAGCTTTCTTTTTACTATGCTGCAAAAGCCGAAGATGAAATTTATTTTCTTTATGTGCTGGCACAACTCAAAATAGAGTATGGAGCTCCGTCTTCTTGGTAAATGTGACAATCTTTCGCTTCAGGACATCCAACATCTCCAGGTAAAACAGAATCCCATTCTTCCTCAGTTTCATTATCAATTTCTGGAGAAGGGGTATCAATTTGCTCAAAACTTCTTGCCACCATACTCGAATGCATTTTGGAGAGAGAAGGCAAATGAATCCAGCGCTTCTTTATGCTAGAAGTGAAAAATAGCAAATGTTGATATATGGATTGATAATTTAGATAGTATTAATTTTTTGCCAGAAACTTGTTGGAATTTAAAAGCTATGAAAGGAGAAATTTACAATTTCGAATCTGCTGAGGCATAATGAATTGAAGCCGAAAAACAAAGCCGTTCAAAGTGATTTAACTCTTTATAGGACATAATTTCTAGGCATATACAAAATTTTTGAGTTATTTCCTGATGAACTGATGAGGGAAATACTAAAAAATCGGCAGTTCATTGATTTGTCTTTTAATTTATGAAATATGGTTTGGTAAATATATTATTCAAAGATAGTTCAGGGGAAACTGAAAGTAGTAAGCTTTCTTACCACTGAGCATTCAAGGTATATAAATAATCGAATATTCGCTAGAAAATATACTTATCACATAATTTTAAGTAATTTAAGATTTATACAGTTTTCTTAAAAGTCATTTAATTCGCTGGAATTCATATTCAGTAATGTCTTATATTCAAATTTTAAGCTCATTTTGCATTTGTTATGCTGGTTTTTTGGATCGCTACATTACATTAAAATAAAACTGTTGCAATCTGATACAATTTTATTGCTTATTGGCCACGACTTGCGTTAGGAAATAAGTAGATTAAACTTTTGTAAACTACAGTATTCAATACATCAAAATATGCATAAAATCATTAACAGGAAGATTCTGAATTTATAGAAATTCTAACTGCATGAACAGTTTCTGTTCATTTTTAAGAATGAATGAAATTAAATAAGTTGAATAACAAATAGTTAAATATAAGAATATCTTAGACATGAGGAATACGACAAAAAGGTGTCATTTCTGAAAACTTTCCTCAGGAGTTAAAATTTAATGACAAAAGCTGGAACTTAATATTGCAACGAAATCCCTTGCATCATGAAATGGACAGTGGCAAACATTTTTACCACTTTAGTTCAATATCATTTAAATCCAATAGACTAAGTGTATTTGAGATATTAAGGTAGCTCAATCGAATTTCAAGCATCTGATTAAGTTATTTAAAAATCCTTTCTCGAGTCCTCATCATTTGTAGTTGGTACGAATATATATCACAGAACTATAAAGGGTTAAAAATCAAAAGCGAGTCTTGTTTTGTTTAACATCAAACAAAGCTTGCAAAGTGTTATAGTAAATAGTGCAGGTTAATACTGCATGGAATTCGAAGATTTAAATTTAACTCACAAAGGGATCAAAACACATTTTATTTTTTTTTCACTAAAGGCTAAATTAAGCATCCCGGAAATTACGTTTACAACTTTCTCTCTTGTAACGTTTCTGATGAAATTTGTCTTCCCATTCACTTAACAAAAGGTTTGCAAATAAATCTCGTAATCAACCTCATCATCATAAAATTTGAATTTTTTTCTTTACGTTGGTAAGCCATCTTCAAAAAACATACCATTCAAGGCTTGTAACTCTTCCAGGTACCATCGTCATGTACCCAAAGCCAAAAATAGAAACCCTCACTATATACCAAGCAACGAACTTTTTGTTCTACCGAAGAAATTTTATTCACTTGCATCATTTTATACAGGCGAACAGTGATGGTTTGCTTTGGATCCTTATTTGGAAAAGATTTGTGCCATTCATTTGCAGCTTTAAGAATTTTATTTTGTCCTTCAGAGTAAGGTGACCATCTCTTTTGATACTGGTGTTGTTAAACAAATATTTGCACATCACCAAAAAAAAAAAACATTTGGTATACCAAAATGTTTTTAATTAAACCAAGATATTAAATCATCAACTTTTACATCTTCATAAAATATATGCATGTTTACATGAAATTTAGATTTTTTTTTATGAAAGATGATCTTTAGTGATTTCAATGAGTCAGACCAGTTACTTTCTAATTCAAGTAATTAGGTCACTAAAACCCTTTAAATATTTAAAATAGGTGGTGATTTTTTTCTGATAGAGAAAAAAAAGTAATCACTTTTCAAGTACTTTGAACCCGATAATCTTCCTATTAGAAATTATAATTATCTGATAAATAGGGTAAGCTGGATGCAGGAGAATTTACAATTAAATAGTATTCTTATTTTCTCCAGAAAAACCTTTTTTGTCTTTGTAATTGAAATCAATTATAACGAAAAAACTACTACTTCAAAAATGTTTTAAGAAGTCTAACTGGATATATTTTCATGAAAGCAGCTATTAAAATTTATTTATTATAGTTAATCCTAGTGTTCCGATTCCATATCCATGTTGTTGAATTTGAAATTCTGCAAAAACTTCGTCAGTCCAAGTTTGTACAATTATTCAATATTACGCAAATACAATAATTAATTTAAGTACTTTAATTTATCGTATAAGAAAGTGAGACCATTTCATAAAAAATTAACAACAGCAAACAGAAGTAACTCATATAAAAATTATATACGGATTTATTAAAGTTTGAGACAATTCTCAGTAAAATTATTGGATTACAAAGCTAGCAAGGCGTATGAAAATAATAATAATAATTATTATGAGAAGCCAGATAATGAGCATTTATAATTCTAGTATTTGTAGTTTAATTGAAATACAGAATATATAAAAAAATGCACCTCATATGATTAATAAAGCAAATTAATTCCGGCAAACTGCACAACGGGATCGGAAAGGGAAAAATGCCTTTGTGGGTTCAAAATCTGACTTTTATCTCTATTACCGTTGCCATTTTCAAAATGTAACTTTTTTTGTAGTGAATGTTTTCAATGCTGTTCACGATTTTAGTGCTTAAGAAACTTATGGAAGTACCATCTTTTCAAATATAATTAGAAATATGTGAAAATAAAGGACACCTAAATCATGCAAACGATCTATACTAAAATGGAAGGCAGGTTTCTTGTTTGCGAACAGGCCTTATAGCAATGTACCGAAACCGACTCTGTTTATTAAATAATGTGGAAGAAGTTCGGTAAGAAAGATTTGAGGACAACACAGAACAAATAACTAGATTTCAACCTCAATTTGAAGTGTATATATAGGGTAGTTATAGTTAAAATTCTCCTTTCAAATTGTCATAAAAGTAAACCTACTGGACCAAAAGTTATCAAACTTAGAAATAGTTTGAAGGAGGTCAGGGGAATTTCTTTTCCTCCAAAGTAAGTTCAAATACTCACCACCAGGGGAAATGCCCACTATGAAAGATTGTTAAGCACATTAGGACATGAGGACATCGGTAAAAAATTTGTTTAATCGTTTCTGAAACGTGTTACAAAGCATGTTCAATGTGGGGTTCACCATTTTCTGAAAGCAAGTTAAATCGCATTACTGCATCTTCAACAGTAGCTCCTAGAATATCAGGAGGAATTTTACTGACATGTTGGTATTTTACATCTTTCAATTCCGCCAAATTGTTTAGGTTATGACCATAAACAGTGCTTTTGAGGTATCACACATTGAACATATTTTGTAATACTTTCAGGAACGATTGAACAGATTTTAAATTTATGTTTTCATATCCTATTTTTCTTACAAAATTGAAATAGCGCCCATTTAACTCCTGGTGGTAAGTTTTTTTAGCAGAAAAAACATTCCTATTACCTCTTTTAAATTATTATTAAGTTTGATAAAATATGGTCCAGAAGTTTTCCTTTTATGATCATTTGAAAGTGGAACTTTCATTATAACCACCCAGTATATTTGATTCGAATTATTGGTCAGTTATTGTTTGTTTGATTATCTGTGAAAAGGCCTGGTAGATAATGGAAGAAAAACACATTCCATTCACCTTGATTTTTAAAAGTTTCAAGGGAGCTGTAATTGAAATGAGTTTCAGTTCAATGCAACTTCAGTTTCATTCATTTAATTACTACTATTTAAATATAAAACGATTCTGAAAAGTTTTCAGGAAAAGATGTGGTATAGTAAAAAGGAAATTAGGAAATGAATGATGTTTCTATTTATTATTGTTAACTGCCGACTGTATGAATGTGCCCTCCTGTGAAATTGGTTTTTTTAAGCGAATGTGATAATTGAATAGCTAAGACGTACTCTTAGCTCTAGTAGGCGCTACTTAAAAAAATATATATATATGCACTTTCGGCTTAAAATCCCTGACTGCGTCAGCGAGCTCGTCCATGCCAAATGCCATTAGAAACAACAAAAACTGTTTGATTTCACACAATCACAAACGTATTGAGAATAGAATTTGCTCAAATTTTGATAGTTATTTACAGGTTTGCTTTAAGTCCATATACTAAATTTGTATTAAATTCATATACGAAGCATTTTTGAGTCATCGTGATAGACAGTCATATATAGTTCTAAAATTGTGTTTTTCGAATACGTGAAGATTTGTCAAAATCTCGAGTTTGAGTGGTTTTAACAAAATTTTCTTACATAGTCTCTATTGAAGGTATTATATCCACCTCTGAACAAAATAAATGCTCGAAATTCTTGCATGGCATTGGCGAACAGTAGTTACAGAGTACATATTTTTGGCTAGATTCTAGCACCTTCATTGAATCTGTCATACGAATATGTATTTTAGACACCCTCTTTCCTGCCGATGAAATAAAAAAATCTGTATAGGAACTACAATATAAAGTCACGAGAATGCATGTCGAATTTCGTTGACTTAAGTCACTGCATTCTTTGAGTTATTGTATTTACATGAATACGAAAATACACATTGAAATACATTTGATCCTTAACCAGATTTAATAAAAATTTAGTAGGTATCAAAATTTTAAATTCTTAAGCTGTGTAATAAATTTTATCTGTCCAGATCTTTACTTTTTGAAGTTATCGAATTCACTTGTGATCTAACAAGACAGATAAGACTTCCCTTTAACCCTTTATCTACTGAATTATGTTGATATCAATTTTCCAACATGATTTTTGCACCAGTAGTTAAGTTTCCTTACAGAATAATTCTAAAACCCAAGAGGCGAATTTTAATTAATAGAAATATCTTAATTAATTTAATTATTAATTTTTCATTCCTACTTTTAGCTTATATTAATTTCTTGCTATTTGAGTTACATTCTCCGTGTTTTTAGAATAACATCGGAAAAAATAGTCATATTTCGAAAATATTATGGTCAAATTCATCTGTAGTTACAAAAAAATTCTTAAAGTTTTCAAAAAATATTAATTTATTTTCGTTCAAAACAATATTTATCTAAGACATACTTGTAAATTATCTTCTGCAAAATTAGTAAATGAATGGTATTTAGCAAAGAAAAATTCTTCATTTTCACTGATAAAATAATTTTAAGATTAAATAATAAGTTATTACTGTTTAGTTGGGAAAATTTAAATATATATATTTTATTCCGTATTTTCTTTAAAAAATAGCTTCTCAATTGGGATTCAAATTTAGTAATTCCCTTTTTTCTCTTATCTTTCTTGTAACTGATTCATGAATGCAGAAGCAACAAAACTTTTCTGCTGAATAAGCATAAATGAGAATGTCAGGTCAACCAGCAAGTAATTGAAGGACCTCCACTTGCAAGTAATTAAAGGAATCGAATTATAATTTTCAAAATATGAATTTTTTAAATTTTAGGAGGGTCATTCCAAACAAAAATTCCACTTGAAGTTGACATAATGTCATGCAGATATCTCAAGATCTTTGATTGGGACTAAATAACACTTTGTGGAAGCGAATTGTATCGTGAGAGGGAGATTCAACTGTTTATTTCAGTAAGAATTCAGAAGGAGCAGCCACGATTATAACTAAAACAATTTTTTAAAAAACAATATCAACAATACCAAAGACAAAGAATAATAGCAGTTAAAGAGCAAGTAGAACAAGTCAGGGACGAACTGCTACAACAAATTGAAATCCAAGTCAGAGCACTGATTGGAACTGTCAGATTTATTATATAGGAATGTAAAAGCTGTAACTTTTATATAATGTCCTCCTATTTCCAAAAAATATATAACTTAATCTGAATATCTTTCTGAGGGATTTGTACACCGAAAGGTGAAAATATCCATCAAGGGCACTCTATATTCTACCACAAAAATAGAGATAACTGTACGCTTGTTTGTCTTGTTAACATTGATATTGTACAATTCACTTTGGGCTATATGCCCCAAACTCCCTATTAAAAATTGCAGATGCAAAAAAAAAAATCTGTTCATAAAATATACAAAATAAAAGCTAATAAATGATCCTTAAATTTTTGAAATGTTCTCAACTGTTAAGAGATTTTAAATAAACAAGCGATCAAAGAACAAAGCAAACTAATAATTAACATTTGAATCCCCAAAACTCTAATAAAGTTTATACTTCATGAAAATATTTTATCAATATTTGAATGAAATTATTTACAATGAGCAAATTAATACACTAAAATAAGTATCATGACAAAATCCTATATCCATTAGATGATTCGAAACTATATTTGGATAAATTTTTTTAAAAAAATGATTCAAACTTGGAAAAATTTCCTGGAAAATATTTAATCTTCTGATGGAGAGAGAATTATAGATTTTATAAGGTATATAAGTTCAAGTTCCTCTGATAATAGGGGATTGGTTAAATTAATAAGTCCAATTCACACTTGCGTTATTCTACTGAGCTTTCTACTGAGTAATGTGGGCTAAATATCTATGTTAAGCTTGAATGAGGGAAGTTTTTTACGTATTTTAATACCCAAATTTTTCTGTAGGCTGTTGAAATAAAAAAAGTGTCAGTAATAAATGTTACTAAAATCAAGTAATTAAAAAATTTTAATCTATTCTTACTTAGGTCAACAAATAAAAATTTATTTTAATTACTTTTTATTAAATAATTACAATTAATTTAAAAATCTACATACATTCGACAAAATCACAATGTTAAGTGACAAAATAGAAAGCAAATTTCCATTCTTCTTCTTGACACGTAGCTCAATCTAAACATTAGATTGGAGAAGTGACCAGCAATTGATGACAAATATTTAGGTAAATTAATTAAACTAAAACTTTAATCGTAATTAAACCTAAAACTTTAAATTTCTTTAATTCTAATTTTTAAGAAAAAGCTTTCATTCTAACCCCTAAGCCATAACTGCTAACTCTCTACCGAAAATCATTCGGATAAAACGCATACTTAAAGCAAAAATTTATCAAAAAATTATTGATTTTCTCAAGAATTGAAATCGCATTATTTACCATCACATGAAAAATACTAAAATCCTTGCATTTTACCGATGGAGTTACTGCCTGTGGTTTTCAATCTTTATTACAAACTGCTAAAACTCTAGTAAAAGTATTAAAAATTAATTAACTTTATTTAATGATTTAATATTTGAAAAAACTGTATTAACATCAAGTGTCAACCACTGCAAATTTTAAAAATATATTTGATTTGAGTGGCTGAATAAAAAGTATTTTTTTATTAACGATTGAAAATTTGAACGATATATATAAATATATATAGGGTGAGTGTGAACTAATAATAGGAATTGAATAAAAATAAAAATACTTACGTAATAAATAAAAAACTACTCAAAATGTTCTGCATTAATTGTATTGAAAAAAAGTTTGATGGTCCATCTAATTGTATTGTATCAAATTAATTAGAACTGAGCTTAAAAGCTTAAAGCGATCACATGCTTAAGAAATCGCTAAATATTATTCTTCAGTAACTTTATTAAAAAAAATATGCGGGTTTTTTCCCCCGATTTGTACATTTGTTTCTTAATCTTTTTGAACAACTATCAACTACAAGTTAAATCTTACCTTTGCAAGACGCTCGTTTAGAATTCTTAATACAGTTTGTTTTGCTTCTGTCTCGGAGAGTCCTTGAGGTAGTATTTTTTCTAGATCCTTTAGCAATTCCATGAAGAAAAGGATTTCTTTTATGCTTTCAGGGCTCAAACCATTCGGTCTCACATCCACAGAGATGAATTTATCTACCATAGTGGGCTGCAAATAGTATATTGAGTATTTGGTAAACAAAGTCTCCTATAGGTAAATTCTTGTATTTTATCTTGACAAAGAAACCTTTTTTTGACATGACAGTTAAATTTCGAATACACGTGAAAGATTTCAAGTTCATTCAATAGATGCTTTGTAGCTTATTTTTTCTCGTTTTTGCTCATATGAATAACAATTAATATTTAAAAAAATTTTTTAATCAATTCCTACTTAGGTTAACAAAGAAAAATTTTATTTTGATTACTTTTTATTAAATAATTACAATTGTTGTTCTCGTGTTCTGTTTTACAAAGGAAGGAGGGGTGTGGTAGCTACTACGGGTATGGACCCCTGAGCACCCGTGGGCAGAAGTCTGAAATCTAACTCACACAAAATACAAAACCTTTTTATGGGGTGGATTTTATTAATGCATCCACAGAACGTAATTTAGATCTGGAATAGAGAACGATAACCTCTGACCCAATGCCTTCAGTGGTATAACACTTGACATGTAGGATTTTGTGAACACGACAGATTTAACGTCCTCCACACACGGAGAGTCTTCGGCCAGCGGATTCGAACTCGCAGCCCGCAGTATGCAAATCCAACGCTCTACCAACCAGGCTACCCCGGTCAAGTAATTACAGTTTCTATAAATAATTGATAAAAAAGTTATGCTAGCGTTGAATTTTCAACGCCAAATTGAGGATACAGCGCCAATTGAGGCAACGCAAAATGGGTACACCAGTTAGGGTAACGCAATAAAGATTCGAAATTTCTAATTTTCTTAATTCTGTATTATTTTAATTCGACGTACTTGAAAATGAATCGGAAAAATCAATTAAATAACATTGTTTAATTTTATTATGTTGAGCTTAACCGCATTAATGTGCAGAAAAAACAAACTGAATTCGTTACTTACTAGGCGTCGAGGAAATGTAGATTTTTGGTGAGGAAGTTAGTTTTTAATTGACTAATAAAAAATTAAATAATTAATATTTGAAAAACTGTATTAACATCAAATGTCATCCACTACAAGTTTTAAAAAATTTACTAGAATTTGAGTAATTGAATTATTGGATTTAAAATTTTTATTTTTGTTATCAAAAAGAGTATAAAACATTTGAGGTATCTCCTGATATAAGGTTAGATTAACTCCCCACTAGGCATGAGAGTTTTAATTACTATATAGACAACTATTTTCTTTATTTGAATATGTTCAAATACCTATTCACACAATTTTGAAAACTCAATGAGTGATAAAAAGTATCAGTTACTAAAAAATTTGACGATGTACTTAAATTAGCTTAGTTTTCTCTAAGCAGAACAAAACATGCTTTATCAGTATTTTCATAAAACGGTATATAATAAAAAATATTTTATTGATTCTCTTCATCCTCTACCATATTAATTATAACAAAAAGATAGATCTTGTAAGGCCAAAACAAATTGTGTTGGAATTTATTCTGACATGATAATTACCCTAAGCCAGTATACAAATTAGAATCCCATTTATTATTATTACTCAACGTTGTTGTTACTTATGGCACTTGCCATGGCCAAGCCCCCTACTGATACAGCAGCAGATTTAAGCCGAAAGGAGCGTCTCTTGTTTTTGAAGTAGCACCAATTTGAACCAAGAGTACGACTTAGCTACACGCTCACCACATTTGCTTGCACAACCCCTTTGTACAGGGGGCACGGTCATACATCTCACAGATAGCACACAAAATAACAACATGCCCGAACCGCGACACCCAAAATACGAGGAAGACGCGTTACCTCTGTGCCAGAAAGCCGACATTAAGCGACGTAATTCCATGTAATATAAACATCTATTTAAAAAAAAATCGAGTTAAGAATATTATCAGACTGTCATAATTTTTCCATTTAGGGGGGGTTGCCAAACACAGTGATAGCTTAACAAAATTAGCATGAATTATATTGTTCTTGGATTATAGGAACAAAATATTATCATTTTTTACAACAAACAACCAATACGAAATAAATAGAGCTCCTTCTTGAAATAAATAAAATACAAGCTACACAATTTTTTTGATTAAAAAGAGTAATTCACGTGATTTAGTTTTAAAATTGTTAAAAATTAAAAGAATTTCTGGGCTATTTTTCAATATTAGCTTCTTGTGTTATTATTAACACCTTAAAGCATTATCAGTTTCCTGAAATATCTCCGTGCAACAAAAACAAATCACAAGAAAGGATTAAGTTTACAGAAATAGTGATTTAAGAAATTATTAAGGCAAGGTGCGAAGCAGCATCGAACTATTAGCATTTGGAATTTTTAGGCCACAAAATTGTGTTTTCTTCCTCCGTTCAATGAAGTTTAGATAACTGTTAACATTTGGAATTTTTAGGCCACAAAATTGTGTTTTCTTCCTCCGTACAATGAAGTTTAGATAATATCAGTCATCATCCAACCTTCGATTAAGGCACTTTACAGTATATCGAGGCACAATGTCTTTTCCAGATTGTAAGTGATTGCCATCGTAAGCGTAACTATGAATTGATATTTTTTCATTTTATTCTTTAAGAAACATTTTAAATATTTGGTAGAAATATCTGGCACGACTCTTCATTCTTTTCTAAAATGAAATAATTATTTTTGATGCTGCAAGTCATCTTGAAGCCATCTGCACTTGATAAAAGATGTCTTTCGCATATTTTGAACCTTTTCACAATGTATTTCTTCTTAATTTTTACGTTTTTGTAGCAAATGATTTTAAATTTGGAAGATGAGAGAAAAAATATATCTTGAGTGATTATTTGCAAGATTCGTTTGAAAGTTTTAATCTTAGATTTTTTAAAAAAAAAAACCTCGATATCTTATTAGAAAAGATATATTTTACTTCTAAAAGAATCATAACATGTAATATATAATTTTATCTATCGAATTCATAATTAGACTCATAAATCTTAATGAGTCACTGCTTACGATCTGATAGCATTAAGTTAATCAAGATTTTTGTTGCTTGTTTATATTATTATAGTTTATTTGCTACATTATCAGAATCTTTAAGATTCACGACACACATCTATGAAAAAAAATATATTTTTTCAAAAATTAAAGCAGCCTCCAGTAAGCTTGATAAACAACTCATTTCCTGAAGAAATTTAATATTTTTTTTTTACTGTTCCATTTCAATACTCAAATTATTTTTCTGAAAATCGAGATATTAGCTCATTTACATTTTGTACAGTAAACAACTTCATTTCTTCAACTTATGTAATTCAGAGCTTAGTGTACACCTATTTTTCCACCCATACTGACTCCAATCACAACGGCCTTTGGGGCTTTAATTTTATCTATAAAATGTTTCACATCTTCAGTCATGGCAGCAATATCCAACTCATTGCTCCATGGGCTTCTTCCATGATTTTGCAAGTTGAGGCTGCAAACCTAAATTAAAGAAAAGTAAAATATATGTACTAATAAACTTATTGCTACATGCAACCAAAAGAATGACGATTCTCGTATTAGCAATTTTGCAACATGCGGTCAACCAGATTCTGACTATTATTAGCATGAGTTCCGTACTCAAACGCAGTCAATGCTTACGAGGAGTACAGCTCACCTCAAAGTGAGGTGGATGGTTCAAGTCAAAGAGGATGACCGTTAAACTAATCCGTCATCACTTACCAAGTCTTTATACTGCACTTTATCATTTTGGGACTCTAGGTGGTCGCATGGTTGAATAATGCTAATCATAGTAGGTTTATTTTTTGGTTTAATTGAATAATACATTTTCATACATTATTTTTGAAACTTGCTTTCCTATTTTTACGAAAATAAAGGAAAAGTTTAAATTTGTCCAAGGTAAACTTTCTTTTCAAATGCTTGTTCCTGTGTTTATTATTTTGGTTGCTTGAGAACTAATGAGGATTTAAATAGCAAATATAGGAGACCGGGGCAGCGGGCAAGATAAAGAGGGACTTAATTTATGTTCACAAAACTCAAACTGCCCTATCTTGCTGGTATTAATCGCTCCATATTACCGAACATTAAAAATTCGTATAGTGAAGACACTATTACTGTTTCGTTGTAAAAAAATATCATTTTTTTAAATGATATTCACGCACTTTGATTAACGTGTTAAAATTTTCAGTCTGCAAAATAAGATCTCGCATTTTAGAAGAGAACATATGTGAATTTTCTTTTTATACATGCTTAGCTTGTGCAACACTTTTTATAACTATTTTTCATCGATATCTTCTTTTTTTAATCTTACCCCAAACCCCAAAATCTTTTAATTGGGACAAAATGACCGTGGTAAGTTGACGACCTCATCATTTTGCCTCAAGTACTTCTTATTGTTTTTATATTTGGCCTTTATATGCAATAATAATTTATTTTGTGGGATTTTCTCAATCTGCATGTTTCAAAAACTGTCTCCAACCATACTATTACTAATTATAATCCGAAAGTCAAGTTGCAATGGGTGTACGATGAACAGCATTCAACAGTTCGACAACAAATAACGGTGCTTTATTGCATATAAAAACGCGAAACATGCGCAACAGATTTAATAGCCAAAGCTTACATAAGAACAAAGTTTGTATTTAACAGTAGCGCACAAGCTGGAAATCAGTAATAAACAACCGCAAAATTCCAAAGTGCTTAGGGAGAATTCACAGGAGAGAAACTTCCTCCTATATTCTCCTCTTCCTCCAATATTCCCACCTCCCGTTCGTCTAAGCTGAACTAAACAAACTATTCAATTGAATTTTAGTGCTGCCATCTGGTCATTAAATATTAAACTAAAAACCTAATACGTTAATACTTAATTATTAGTTATGTAGACTACATTGGAAGTCATTAAACTTTTATATTGTAGTACTTAAACAATGAATTCCAAAAACCATTCTATCATATTTTATGAACTCATCATTTTGCATTGATATTAAAAACATGAGCAGACATGTATTCTTAATTTCCTATAAAGAAGAATAAATTTTACTTTTGTTATGAATATAACCATTAAATAAGAATTGGTGTGAATTCACTTTTGACACGAGGAATTCTTTGAATTTTTAATTTCTAAATCGAATGCTCTTGATCTAATTCATTCATAGCTATACACTCAATGTTTCTTGAAAAATCTCTGAAAATAGCAGCCCTGCAAAAAATGTTTATCCAGGAATTTCATTAAAAAAATATGCTATTTTAACCCATAAATATCCCAAAGTTGTTATTTTAAAAACCAGATATGAAAATTGGGGTTATTAAACATTATATCGAATGCTTAAAAAAATTTAACTAATGTTTGCCAATGCAGTAAAATGCCTTTTTAGCTTTATCGAGCGTTTGCAACTTTAGTAGAGGGGAAGAAGCTAAAAATTTTATTGGAGAATATGTGAGACTGTTTCGGAGAGATGACTGTCATTGGTTTTTGATTCGGATGATTTGATGTTAAAAACGGTTTTGAATTGTTCCTTGACGCCATTCAATTAAACATACAATTTGAATCATTTTTATTACTAATCATGCTTTTTTTAATTGCTACAAAATTAACTTCAAGTGGTCAGTAACTTACTTTCTTTCCGGTTTTCCAAGCTAAAACTTCATTAATGCCCCGAAACATTTCTTTTGATCCATACAAGCCGTGCAGTAAAATGAGAGGTATATCATCTTTGCTTTCTTTCTCATTTACGACCTTCAAACAAGAACATATTAGATCCACTGGTTTGGCTTTAGAAAGATATCGTAAAAGGACTAAGTAAGTTTGATTTGAAAAATTGCTACTAGTATCTAAACATACCGAAGTTAATTTACAGGGTAGGCAAAAAATCAATAAAAACCTTAAAAATTCATAAAACCCGAAAAAATAATCAAAACGAAAAATGGTTGGCAAGTTTAGCATTGATTGGTCAAGGAATATTTTTTAAACAAGCAAAATTAATGGCATTTGTGCGAACGACTTATTTGGAAGTATGCAAATGCAATTATAAATACTAAAGCTAAAAGTTTATTTATTATCTTTTACATGAACCAGAAATCGGCGACTTTTACACTGCTTAAATTCAGACTTCAATAAAATGTTATGGCTGGGAAAGGGCTTTTAATAGGAGAAGGTTCTGTAAAGCTTGTTTATTGATTTCAGGAAACTGGATCGCTAGATCGTGTAAGGTCCGGTCAACCAAATCTAAGGCACACACGTTCTGCGCTCCATCTTCGAAACATCAGCGTCAGAATCTGCTGCAGGGATTATCAGTGCACGGGAAGCTGGTAGAAGCTAAGTTTCCATGGCCTCCTTGGCCCCCAGATCTGGTACCAGCAGACCAACAGGCTATGAAGAAATTTAATATATCTAGTGTATCGATCAAATCCATCCAATTTGTTGGAATCAAAAGATGCAATCCGCTGAGAGTTGTCTCATGTATACAGCCGTATATGGTGCATTCTCCCGTTGCTGGATTTATGACTTGCCTGAAATATGTTATCACTTGTTGTGGTAGACATTCGAAATAAATATTGCTATAATAGACGGTTTGGCAACCTTATCTTTAATATTTGCGTTTCTTTTCTTTTACTCTTGTACGAAACGCCACCTATCAGCTGTTTTTGTAATTATTCATTTTTCTTATCTTAAAAAAATCCCGTGACGTATCGATGCTAAATCTGCAAACCATTTTTTATTTTGCTCACTTTTCAGGGTTTTATAAATTTTTAAAGTTTTTACGGACTTTTTGCTCACCCTGTATAATCCGAAGGAGCTAAATTAAAACTCTACCATTTCCAAAACTTGATAACAGGGCTTGGTAGTGAAATTCTGAAAAGTGAAAACAAAAAGAGGAAGTCATAAAGGCATATCGTCACATCTAAAGAATTCAAAACATTGAAAACCTCCGAGTGCCATTTAATCTTCATTGATTCAACAATGTTAAAACTCACTTTAATTTCATTTAATATTCAATATCAAATAATAAATGATGCCTTACATTTTTTTATATAATAGCGCTCTTCAAAAAGGCATTTCCTTTAAATGTAAAGATTGTCATGACTGTGAAGTATTCTAACGAACTGGTCACTTTTCGTTTATACTTACTTCTGATTTTTTTTATTTTTTTCTTTTGTTCTCACTGGCAAAGAGAGGCTTTTAAAATTATTACCGTTCTGTGCTTTTGTTGAGCATCTAGGCATACTACGTGTTGGACAACTATATTAATCAAAAAACAGCCCAGGAAACTATTGCAGTTTTTAAAGGTCTTCATTCGAAGTTAACACTCATAGGACAGATGCGTTTTATGTACCAATCAACTGGTTTGTTTAATACTTGAATGACTATTTACTAGATATCAAATGAATTTGTCACCTTTAGTGATACTTCTTGGGATACACCTTTATTGGGATTTCAGAATCGTTTCTTGAGATAATGGCTATCATTAAAGGTTGCAGCTATCCCAAGTAGAGACCCTGAGCATTCAGTTTCCATGAAGTGCTAATGCTCACATAAATTCGTTTTTTGTTGTATTTAATAGTAGGAGATGTCATCTTTGGCCAAATTTTGTTGCAAGCATGGCTGCTGCTACAAGAAACTCTTTTGTTGAGCAAAGAATTGGCAGGAAAACTTCCCAAGATTTTTACCAAACGTTTTCATCATTAAAAAGAAAAATATTTTCCTTGATTGTATTTGTACTCGAATATAAATACTATTAATATTTTTGACATTTCAATACTTAAATCAAATTCAACTTTCTCGCATTGCTTACAACTTTAATATGTTATAGGAAAAAAATTACTCCAAACATTATAAGCTTACAAACGTCATTAAAAGATAATGTATTTTATTAGCATACATGGAAGAAGCGAATAAAAATAGAAGTAAAAAATAATACATAGGTGATTTAGAAAGTAAGGTAATAAGAGTTTTCACTGGTACACAGATTCCACGTGAGAATTAAATTTCATGTTTAAATGGAATAGACGATCGCAGTGTGCAAACAACACCAGTAAATGGATTTGGTTATGCCCTGGTCTCCGAAATCTGCTCTATAAGATGGTAGTTTTGACGAATGCATGGTAGGCGATTTAAATGAGAAATATAATAACATTTTGTGTTTAATGTCACCGGATAAAATTCGTCTATAGATAATGGACTGTTAAATAATGCCGGGATTATAGATGTGACTTTGGTGCAAGAAATTTGAACTAGGCAGAACAGATATGCGAGATGAATAAAGAAGAGAGGCCAAGCCTTCCGAAGTAGATAACATGTACCGTATCGAAGGTCTGGCACGAATCGATCGTCTATATATGAGAGGAAAACAACGAGTTCAATACATTCATTCACAGTGTGCTGAATACTGTGCACAAAAAATTGGTGGTATGGAAGTCGTGTTCTCACTGGAGTTTCCACAGCAACTCTCAGATGACAAGAATTTTTCGCGCATGGGATGATGCACCTTATCATTACAGGCAGTGAAACGCAATTGTACTATCTGAAACCTGAGATAAAAGAAGTAATCCACAGCTGTTGACGTAATTCAAAAAGGCATCATTAATTGGTTTCATAATCTGGAACCTGATTTCTTTTATGCCAGTTTTGATACATTGGATGGCGCAAATGTTTCAACGATGGTGAAAATGTGAAATAGTCATACGTACCATGATTTTTTTACATTTATGCTTTATTTTTTTTAAATCCATTCTCTGATTTCGTAAATAAGTCTTTTCGCTCATAAGATAAGTTACCTTACTTTTTGAAAAGTTTTACCATTATTAAGGTAAAATAAATAAATAAAATTATCCATGGCTACAAAATACTGCTTTGACCAATAAACAACATGATTTATGAGGATATTATTTCATAAATTACTTACTTTGAGGCAAAAACAGGCGAATCGGAAATGGAGACTTACGAAAAAGCAAATATGCAAACCAACGTCAATAGAGTTGCCATTTTCAGCTGTAATAAATTAATCTCCTTAAATACCAAGGTATTATCACTCCATCGCTTCAGTTTTTACTGTAAACTTACTTCAAACAAGGCAGAAATTATTATAGAGAATAATTAAACTAATTTTAAGTCAATTTAGTGATTTGCGTATATATATTTGAAAATATATTTAATTCTTTCTCCTAAGTAACTGGATTGAATTCAAGCAAATTTCACTCATTTATTATATGAGTCAAAGGTAGAATAATTTTAACTTAATAGAGATACAAAAATTCTCAAATAATTAGAAAATCATTAAAAATTTGCCTTTTTTTCACTTTGATACTACCACTATTTTTTTTTACTTTTTATTTAAATCAATCTTTCAAATGAAAGTAAGGAAAATAATGCTTGCTTTTGCATGTAAATGAAGCCTTTTTTTTAGAATTATTATATTTTATATAAAAGCATTTTTTATATTAGAAGTGTCATACACGATAGAAATTTAATCTTGAAAAAAGTAGGATATATTAACTGGCTGTTTAACGAAAACAACTAGAGTTGAATTTCCCAATAATAATGACAATTTATTACAGTGCTGCCTAGGGTGTCGCGACAACATAACAAGGGAGCAACTAAACAAGCTAAAGATCAGAATTATTATAAAAATCCCATTTTTTACATTTATTTCCATTCGCATGAAATAAATTGTGCAGTACATTTATATTGCCAATTTTTACCATTCAGGCTATCATACACTTTCACAGTTACAAAACATTTGTTATTTTCTCTCATATTCTGAGACAAAACTATTCTCCAAATATTCAAAATTTTCGTTTTTTCTATTACTGTAAGAATTTTAAGTGAGTCTATTATTGTGGCTTCTTTCAGTTTTCTGATAGTTTGTGAATAAAATAAAAAGTTATCACTTTTACGATAGGTCTCATTTACCCGCAGCCCTGGCAAGAATTTTCGTGAAATTACAAAGGGCAAATCAATAAAGGTGAGATTTTAATTGCAGAACATGAACATATACAGCTTATGATATGATTTGTATGAATATGAAAATCTTGTAAATATATATAACTATGTTAAATATTTTTTGCTAAGCAATTGGGTCGAATTTCATTCAAATTTTGAGCATTCATTACATAAGACAAGAGAAAGAAAAATTAACTTATCAAAGTATAAAAATTAATCAAAGAATTAATCAAATATTCATTTAATTAAAAAGTAAGAGAATTTGGCCTTTTCTTCCACTTTCAACAACTTTATCGCTATTTTTTAAATTTCATATTTTTAATACATTTCTTTCGACGACGTTTTCATTGGTTAATGTAATGATTCAAAGATGGTTAAAACCAAGTCAACATTAATAAGTCAAGTATGAGCAAATAATAATGATAAATAAATAAATAAAGCTTTTGTGAGAAATTGAAATACTTGTTCGAGGACTTCAGACAATGCCAAAGGAGTGTGAAAGATCGGTCCGAATATTATTTTTAACTAGCCGCCTTTGGCGACCAGTCGGTTCGCCAGTATCAATGCTCGCTAAAATTTACTCGCTAATATTTTATGTAGCTGTGTCTCGTAACAGGTTTTTCACCAAAATATTTTTAAGCCAAACAAATTTTGAAAATCATATAATTTATTTATAGTATTATTTATTATTATTTTCTTCAGATGATCTGTTCACTGTACTACTCACCTTTCTCTTTCTATCCGAGCAATGATTGTCCCGGAATTGATAATTTACTTGAATGTGGAGGGAAAGGTCTAAAATTCTGTTTTTATAGAATAATGAGATTCAAATTTTCATAAATTTAAACACACTAAACAAATAAAGACACAATTGGTTTTCAAGAGATGCAAAAGCTTAAAAACAGCTTGGAAAATGCCTCGCACAGACGAAATAATGGTGACACAACCACCCTTCTTTTCTTTTCTATCCTTTTTTTCTTCACTAATTTTGTTTCTACAAACCCTATTTTCACTTTGTTATTCTTTTTTTTCTTCCCTGCCCAAATTTTATTTTGAGCAGGCATAGATTAAATATTCCTATCGACTAATAATAAAAGCAACTATTTTCTTTCTTTTTTAAACATCCCGTTATCTATGAATGAAAACCAACTGACTTCGCGTATTTCTTTCTAAACAAATCATAATTTATTACTTCCTGCTATCTAACTCAGTTGGTATGGGGTGAGGAAATGAAGATTTTTGGCGGGAAAGTAAGAAAAGTGTCATTTTAACTATTTTCATCGCAGTTTTTTAATTTTTTCCCTCCATAAGAACCATCCTCGTGCCTTAACGAAAATATTTTTAAAAAATTAGCCGAATCGGTCGAGCCGTTCTCCAGTTTTGCGCTTAGCAACGCATTTCGAGTTGCATTTTTATTAATATAGATAAATGCGTGATTTTCTATTACACCAACTGCCTTTATGTTCTATTTTTTTAAAAAAAATTCTTAATTTAATAAATAATTGAATAGTTGATGATGATTTTGAATTAAGGTAATTTGAAACAACGGTGCCATTTGAACTGTTTTACCTTAATCATTATCTTAATCAATTTTATTTTTAAATATTTTTTGCAGCATTCTTATTAGGAATAAATAATTCTAATGTTGATTGTAATAGATTAAAGATTAATTACATCTAAAATCTCCTTTCATACTTGTGTCATCCACGAAATTATAAATAAATAATATTTTATTTGAGGGAAGTATAAAACTTTGAGTAATGAAAAATTTGATCTTAAAGTTATCTTAAAGAAACTGAAAGAAAGTCTGAAACTCAAATCTAGGCAAGGAAAGTAAAGCTTTCGAGAGCAAATGAAATAATTTTTATTGTTGAAGATCCATAATACTAACAAAGAGCTACTGTCCGAATACGTTTTCAACAAAAAACTTGATGATTAATAATTTGTGACAGGATCAACTGTTGATTCTGCTTATTTTCACATTTTCTATTAATATAAATTCATTATTTAATTAAATGCCTCAAAATGTTCTTCTCTTTTCAATTCCTCCTATTAGTTCGCACTCTCTGTAAATACATTTATTTCTATATCTTGTTCAAATTTTCAAAGAAAAATATATAAATAGTTAGTAAAATATTTTTATTCATCCACTCAAGTTCAAATACATTTCTTAAAATTTATAGAGGATGGCAATTTATGTTAATACAATTTTTTCAAATATTAATCCATTAAAAGTAAAATTAAAGAAGTTTATAATATTTTATATGTGAACAATTCGGTTTCGAAATAAGAGATGGCGCCACTAAAAAAAGGAATAAGACGCCGTTTAGAAGAAGTTCACAGGTTTGCCCGAGATCGGAACAACATAACGACGAAGATGAAGACCAGGTACGACACTAAAGCCACCGAGCATGAATTCAAGGAAGGTGATAAGGTATGGTTCTGGAACCCGATTCGACGAAAGAGACTCTCTCCGAAGCTGGGAAGGTCCTTATACAGTCTTGAAACTAAAATTGTCTACATTAAAATAATAACAAAACATAGGAAGTTTCCCGATAGCATGCCAACGTTTTTTATTGCATAAAAATTAGTCAGCTATAAGTATCTTTAAATTGAATTTGCAGAAAATATGAAATATCAATTCAAAATGTTTGAGTTTAAATTCTGACTTAACTATATATACTCTTAATTCTAATCATATTATAGAAAATACTTCTACAGAAAGGTTGTATCAAAAAGCTTATTCCATTATATAT
>JAOUZG010015698.1:261101-297278 GCA_026289955.1 Argiope argentata | reverse complement strand
TTTAGATATTGTCTTCTGTGTTCATCTCGACTTTTATTTAGATATTGGCTTCTGTGTTCATCTCGACTTTTATTTAGATATTGCCTTCTGTGTTCGTCTCGGCGGAAGGTATTTATTATCTTTGTGTTGGTGTCTTTGTGTAAATAAACGTCGCTATTGTTTTCTACTGCGGCCTGCTGATTGTGTCCACACCATACACCCACTATATAAACGTACTCGGTAATCCGTAACAATATTATAAGCATAAAGTAAGATTACATACCCCACTTACTTAATTAATCAGCATATATTACTTTAATAATTCATACTTTAACATATTTAATATTATTAGATTTAATCATGTCCATGCCAAGGAAGTATCCCTTTGGGTGTCAATAAGACTCTGTTTCAATAAAGAAAATTACCGGAAAAGGAAAAAGAGGAAAAGTGACATTTTCTAAAAGTTATGAGGAGATCTGTTTTCTTGTCAATAAAGTAGTACTGGCAGTGAAATTGCTTTGACTTCAGAAGTTACAATTCAAGCTTCAACTGACAAAGTTCCGCACAAATTACACAATCTTGTAACGAAAGTGTAGAAGTTGAGAACATCTTTGAAGAACCATATGTTTATACAACTATGATTGGATCAGAAATAATGATCACAACAAATGTGATCGAATGCATGTAAGTGATCCAGATTTTTGAACCAGCATTATGATTTATAAGTTTAAAATGTTTTATGTTAAAGACAGACCTGTCAACACAAAGGAGTTTTTGCTAAGAATGTTGAAGGTAGATCATTTTCATCACTTACAAGTTTAAAAAGAAGGGAGGGGGCAAATTGGTGAGATGCAACTTCGCAGCTGACTGATTTATTCAAAACGCAAAACTCGGTATTTTGTTTTTGCTATATATTATTTTCCAGAGGAAATGAAAAATGTACATGATTTGTAAGTGTTTATAATAACTGGAGAAAGTTATCCGTAATTCAAGATCATGAGCGTTCTATCTGTCACTTAATTCATTTATTGCTAGGAAAAAGTTACCGAAAGAACGAAATGTATGCTCGATTATTTATAAAATAAATCAATATAAATAAGGAAATGGATTGACTTAAATTAATATTTCAAAGAGTCGTAGATGGGATTCTATTTTTAACATCTAATAATCTACCACTTCCAGGAAACCAAGAAATAATAAGAAAGCTTAATAATGGAAATTTTGTAGGTTTATCGAATTATTAAGTAAAAATGACTCTGTGCTTATAGATCTTATAAATATAATTTTTTAAAAAAAAAATAGGATTGTACATGATTTAGCACATAACTATAAGAAAAGTTATTCTTACGTTAAGAAATAAAGTTTTAAACGAAATTAATGATATAAAAGTAGCCACTTATTACAGTATCCACATGGATTCAACTTCTGAAATTTCTAATAAAAACAAAACTTTATTAGGTATACAAATTTAGAAGAGAAAATATTAGCATAGATGAGTTATTTATAGGGTTTATTGAAATAACTGATGTGACTAGAGAAGTATTAGCAAAAGCTCTATCGGAAATATTAAGTGAGCTCGATTTAGATGTGGATTGTTAGTGGACAGGCATAAGGGAATGATAGCAAAATGAAAGGGAAATATACAAGAGTACAATATAGAATAATAGCTCTAAACCTTCATGCTATTTGTGTGTAGTCTATGACACTATTTTAAGTTATTAATTTGTGGTGAAGCTTCCAGCAATATTTTTTTGGGGGAAGGGGGAATATTGCAGCGTTTATATTGCTTATTTTCTGCAACTGCAAAAAGATGGGACATTCTGCAAAAGCATTTAAACATTACTTTTAAACGATATGCGATGCTCATTGGGAAGCCAAAATTGATACGGTTAAAGCAGTGTATATACTGTTCGGACAAACTTGTAATACCTTAGAATTTAATTAGACTTGTAATGCTATATTATTGTTATTGATGCAAATAACAATAATACAGCAGTATTCGAAGCTAAAAGTCTATTGAAAACAATACAAGAAATTTTCCTAAAAAACGAATTCGGAAAAAAGAAAAAAATTAAATTTCTAAACGGCGGAAGATGAAAATATGAAAAAACCAGAATGGAAATTTATATACTGTTATTGTATAATTAGAAGATAAATGTAAAAGTATTTCAAATTAGTCACTGACATAAAAACTGTAGAGAAACATGAATTTGAAAAACGTTTTCAAAACTTTGTAACATTTTTTTAAATAACGATGTAGATGAAAACCTAATCCAATAATTGCTTTGCTACAGGATTTGAATCTGAATGAAAGGGATGTAAAATATGCTCTACACATATTGCAATATATACTAATTAATAATTTCTATAAGGATGCTGAGGATTTGCTATTTCTTAATGTATTAACTGTGTTAAAACTTTTCTTTATAATGCCAGTTACTATAAAAAAGGCTGAGAGTTCTTTCAGCAAAAAAAAGTAATAAAGTATTGTTTTTGGTGCATGTTTACAAAACGTTTAAATGTAGATATATTAATCATCGAAAAAAGTGTAATTTTCCTGAAGTAATTAATAGCAAAATAGTGCAATTGAAATGTTAGTCATTTAAATGACAACCCTTATGCCGTTTTCCTTTCGCTTAAACAATCCTACTTATGAAAACTAAAGATGGATGGGGAAAACGATGGAATCACCCATTCAACAGGGATAGCAGTTGCGATTGAGACTATAGTCGGTTTTTCATTTATTATGCTGATTTCTTAGTCGATCGATGATAACAATAGGCAAATGTGATATCTGATCACTTGCCAAGTTGGTTATTTTGCCAGATGGAATGTAAACTATAAACTGAACGAGTGAAGATATAATCAGTTGGTCAACTTTCTGTAGATTTTTTGCGAGCAAAATTCACTTAAGTTAACTATTTACGATATAATAATTTTAAAATAGGATTTAAAATATTACAATCTTTTATATCCTTCCTTCTACCTCTTCTACACAAAACATTGAGGACTTTCGAAGAATCTCTTAATTTCTGAAAGACGGTGTGAGAGCTATTTCCCCTCTCGCTCCCCTCCCTGTATTGAGGACCTTGAGTAAATTCAATTGATGAAAAAAAAATGTAACTACACATATATTCTAATTGTGCAGTCTCTGAAAAAAAAAGGAGACTTCTGGTTTTTTTCCCCTGCTCTAGATCATTCTGTAAAAACTAAAAATATTTAAAATTTTTGTTAAAACTGACAGATGCTAAACTTTTCGTTGATGATTGTCTGACCACTTAAAAATGACTTTTGCAAACTTTTCAATTTTTCTTGGGAACATAGATTTTTGATGTCGTGAATAGATAATGAAAAAATTACTCGAATTACGAATTTTGGTTAATATACCATTGAGAGATATTTGACATTTTCTGCTATGAGGAATGCAAATTAAGATGCGTAAGATTATCTAAACTTTGGACGCCGGCAATACAATTTTATTTATTTATTTTTACAACACTTTGAAACATATGTTAAATTATTATTTATATGTTAAAATAATTTGCTACTTCATTCATAACAAAATATTTACGGTGAAAAATTTTGGGATAATTTTGATTCCTTTCCATAAAGAAATATTCAAGGACATTGAAAGTTATGTTTAAATTGCATCTAAACTTGAATCGTCATAATGCTGAAAGCACCGAAATGAAAAGTTTGGTTTTCTGAACAAAATAAATAAATAAATTTATTTTTATTGTTTAAAATAAATATTAATTTTAGCGTTAAAAATATTACCTATAAAGAAAGAAAAAAATTATTATTTCATTTTTCCACATTATTCCTGCATTTATTTATCAGTATATACTATTCATGTCATCGCTCTTATAAGTCATAAATAATCATGGAATGATACCCCACTTGATTTACTCATTTACAAAAATAAAGTTGTGCACTTCATTAACTGATAAATATAAAACATTTTTCTCTCCTGCTTTTCCGGCAACTTAATGTTCCATACAAATGCCTTTTGATTGTGAAAGATTTTATTGTAAGAAGGCAAGTATATGTATATATATTGTAAAATTGAATAGTTAACGAATAGTTAAATCCCACAAACCATTTATATGAAATAAAATTCACATTTCGCTTCTTATATTCTGTAAGTGAGTTTATATAAACAGAGAAGTAAAAATTCTACGGTTGCCATAACGACAGAGATTATACTCCAAATTTAAAAGTAGCTATTGTTGATGAAATGCTATTACAATGGAAATCATTCTTATTATACTTTAATTTCATATTTTTTTGCCGTAGATGAAATTTTTTTTTCAATTCCTACTATTAGTTCATATTCTACCAATATACACTGAAGTGACAAAAGTCATGGGATAGCAATATGCAAATATACAGATGGCAGTAGTATCGCAACGAAAAAATATAAATGCGCAGTTCAATTTCCAACGCTTTCATTTGTGTTCAAGTTATTCATGTGAACAGGTCTTTCGTGATTTATGGCGGCACGACGAGAATTAACAGACTTTGAACGTGGAATGTTAGTTGGGTCATTCCATTGCGGATATCGTTAGCGAATTCAACATTCCGAAATCCACAGTATCAAGAGTGTGCCGAGAGTATGAAATTTCAGGCATCCCATCCCATCATGGACAGCTCAGTGGGTGACCACCTGCACTTAACGACCGAGACCGCCAACGTCTGTGTAGAATGGCCTATGTTAATAGACACGCAACACTTCGTCAAATAACTGCAGGAATCAATGTGGGACGTACGAGGGACGTGTCCGATAGGACTGTGCGGCGAAATTTGTCTTCCTTGGGCTATGACAGCAGAAGACCGACTCGAGTGCCTTTACTGACAGCTCGACATCGCCTGCAGCGACTCTCCTGGGTTCGTGAGCATATCGACTGGTCCCTAGACCAGTGGAAAACCGTGGCGAGTTCAGATGAGTCACGATTTCAGTTGTTACGAGCTGATGATAGAGTTCGAGTGTGGCACAGACCCCACGAAGCCATGGACCCAAACTGTCAGCAAGGTACTGTTCAAGCTGGTGGTGGCTGCATAATGGTGTGGGCTGTTTTTACATGGCATGGACTCCGTCCTCTGGTGCAACTGAACCGACCATTGACTGGAAATGGTTATGTTCAGCTGCTTGCAGATCACTTGCAGCCATTCATGGACATCACGTACCCACACAACGATGGGATTTTTATGGCTGACAATGCGCCATGTCACCGGGCCAGAACTGTTCGCGATTGGTTTGAAGAACATTCCGGACAATTCCAGCGCATGATCCTTCCACCTAGATCTCCCGATATGAATCCCATCGAGCATTTATGGGACATCATCGAAAGGTCCGTTCGTGCCCAAACTCCTGCACCATCCACACTTTCACAATTATGGACGTCTATACAGACAGCATGGCTCAATATTCCTGCAGAGGACTTCCAACGATTTGTGAACTCCATGACGCGTCGAGTTGTTGCACTTCGCCCTACAAAAGGAGGACTGACACGATATTAACATTCATCTCATGACTTTTGTTACTTCAGTGTATATTTATCTATATCTTGTTCAAATTTTCAGTCGTAAATAAAATACTTTTTATTCCTCCACTCAAATTCAAATACATTTTTTTTAAACTTGTAGTGGATGACACGACATTAATACAGTTTTTTCAAATATTAATTCATTAATTAAATTTAATTAATTTTTAATACTTTAAATAGAGTTTTTGCAGTTTGTAATGAAAACTGAGATCAACAGGCAATAGCTGTATCGGTAAAATGCAAGAAATTCAGTATTTTCATGTGAAGGTGATGGATGCGAGCTCAATTCTTGTGGAAAGCAATAAATTTATGAAAATTTTTGCTTTTAGTATATGTTTTATCCAAATGATTTTCGAGAGTGAGTTCACAGTTGTGGCTTAGTGGTTAGAATGAAGGATTTTTCTCAAAAAATAAAATTGAAGAAATTTTAAGCTTCATGTTCAATTCCGATTTCTCTCCTTAAAATCTTTGTAATCAATTGTTGGTCACTTCTACATAACCTTAAGATTAAGCTACGCATCTATAAGGAGAAGAGAATATTGAAAGGAAATTCGCTCCCTATTTACTCTCACTTAATATTGTAATCCTCTCATATGTATATACATATTTATATTAGCTGTAATTATTTAATAAAAAGTAACTAAAATAAATTTTTCTTTGTTGACTTAAGCAGGAATAGACTTAATTTTTTTATATTACTTTTTTTAGTAACCTTTATGGCTGGCTTTTTTTTTAATTTCAACATCCTACCAAAGAAAATTTTGTTTTATGTATTCTTACATTACAAGAACGCAGAAAGCTATATTTGTTTCAAGGGATTCATGATGAATAGCATTTAAATGTTATATAAAGAGCTGTCGACATTTTGAAATTTGTGATGTGACCCTAAATGCATCGTTTTCGGGTCAATACAGAAAATTTAATGCATCAGAAAAATTACGCTTAGATATGAGCTGTAATTTTACATGTCCTCATAAAATAACTTTATCCTATGATGTATGCTCAAATTTAAGAATATTACTATTTAACATTTTTTAAACTTTAATATTGAATTTTTTTACTTATTAAAAATTACTCTTTAATGATAAATATGCTTGAAAATATGTATATTATCTTATATTTTCATCGCAAAAAGCGTTTAGGTCAATAATATATTATTTTTTTAAGATATGAATAAAATCCAAATTTTAATTTTAACATTAAATGATCAAAATGTTTTTAGCTCATAATTCCGAAACGAATTGAGCAAGACTAATAAAACTTGCTGGAATAACTTTTGATGTAGTTTCGGAATTTAATGAGAAAAATAAATGTTGCCACTAGAAATTTTAAAGTTAGTTAATAGTCTGTTAACATTTTCATAATCGCCTGCTATGAAATTTTTAATTCGAAACTCTTTTTGCAGGCTAATTCCATTCAAATGAAACTTTTTTTATGATTGCACGACAAAGCTGAGCAGCTCCTTTTCCTCTCCCCCCTAGCGATTATGATATTTATCCTCATTTCCTGAAAAAGCACCAAGTGTACCAAAATTTCAAGGGAAAATACTTTTGATTTTGCATTACCTGCCCTTGAATGTGCATTTCAATACCTTTTTAATTGCATTTTAGTGTCTTGGAAACCTGCTGTTCTGAAGCTGTGCTAATTCAAACCACTTACGAAGGAGTTCAATTCCCGTTTTATTTGCATAAAGATATCTGTTCTAATTTTAATAAAAGGCTAAGGAGAAGAGATCCACGTGTCTGTTTACGTTCTAAAATGCTGCTGATATTTTCTAATAGAAAATGTACGACAAGTTATTTCTTTAAGTTTATTATTCGGAAATAAGATTTTAATGAGCAATGTAATGACGTACATCTCACTCGGCTTATAAGAGCATTGAAAATTGTTTGTTTTAAACAATTTGCTGTAAACCTATTTAGATTAAAATTTTTGCTCTTGTATTGGCATGATACTAATTTATCTCCAAACCCTCAATTTAATGGGATTTTCAAGTCACGAGGGGTCATTTTTTGACGAAATGTCAGGCCCCTCACAGAAAAAATCCTGGTTAGAATCCCTGCCTGAGGGTGACCCTTGAAAAAGTCTTCAGGCCGGATTCATAGTATTTTTCCTTTGAACTTAATTCTTATTACTAATTTAGTCCATTTCATTTGTGTTCTAGTTGTAGCAGTATCAGCGATCTCTAAATACAATGTATATTTTAATAGTTTAGTTCAAGAAATTAATTTAGGTGTATTCCATTTTGTTTATCTTTGATATGATAGTTATGATAATCACCCATATGTTATTTGATTTTTTGGACTATTTTACATACCTTGCACTTAACTAGTTCTGTGATAAACACCATATCTGGGACAAATGCCCCATCATTTCATGTGGATTGTGATGAATCAGCCTGTCCTGTGACACGTGGCAGTGAAATATATAGACTCTAATAGACTAAATGAATAGACTCTAATATAGCAAATGATTAGTTAATAATCTAAATGTTAACCTCCTTCAAGCATTACATTTTTTTAATGTTTAAATGTTAATTTAATAAATAAAATCGTTTTAAAAATTGTCTAGTCAGATCTTCCAACAGATTATCTTTTGTAATTTATGTTCGATAGCATTGGTTATTATTGGGATTAATTATTTTTCTCACAACAAAATAATATTTCTTATTATTAAGAGTAACAAACCTCCATGATACTGCATAGAAAGCTCTGCGAATAAATTTTTTACTGATAAATGATCACTCATATTTATTTGGTAATTTAGGCCTGTGGAAAGAATACTGTACAATAACTTTCGGTCTTAAAAATTGAGTTTTATTAGCTCGAATATCAATTACTGGAGATTAAATCAGAAATTGATTTAAATAAATAAACTAATTTAAAATATTAGGTAGGGAAAAAATAAATCCATTATTATTTTACAGCCCTCGACTGAGAAGATAATTGATTTCTTTTTCCATTATTTTCAAAAATTCCATATGGAGCGAAAATAATGGAAAGAAATCCATTATTTTCTCGGTAGATGCCTGTAAAATAATAATGGATTTCTTTTTCCAAAACCTAATATATTAGGATAGTATGCAGAATTGTTTACTAGGATGTAATTTTATATTTCATTGCGTTGCACATACAACCAATTCGCGCTTTCATTCAAAATAGTAAATGATACTGAGAATTACTCGGATTAATTTTTGTATGGAATGTGGACAGAACACACTAAAGCCCACAATTAACAATATTTTATTTCGGCTATAGTATTGTGAATGTTTACATTGGAGACTGTGGCACAGACAATAACATCGTCTTTAAATTATTTCTTGAAACAAAGATCCAATTCTAGGAACATTTGAATGGGAGAGGGGAACGACAATCTACAATAAAATTACGTAAGATCTCATATATGATTAAATGCACTTTATCTCGAAGTAACAACGAGAAAGTTTACACATTTGTTAAAATAAGCATGAGAAGAAACTTCACGATAAACATAGATGGATGAAAATACATTTTTACATATAGAATGCTTTGCTAAGCATCAATCAATAAAGAATAATCCAGCTAGTTATATTGGGTTTATTCCCGAATGTGTATCAGAATTTTAGAAAAATTATTAATCTCGTTCCCTTTCAAAGATTTTAAAATTGTCCTTTAGTTCTTCAAAATACCGTGTCTTTGTTATTGAGAATATTCAATGTGTGAGAAAAATAAAGCTATGTAACTTTTTGACTACTTTTGTGCATTGCCATGACTTTTAAGTATTTAAGGTGCTAGCACATGTCATGATGCATATTCTATAATAATATGTTGTTATATTCGTGATGGTGTGAATATTGTGTTTAAAAATCCAAATGATCTTTTTTTTGTTAAATGTGCGTGAGCAAAGCAGAAATGAAGTGTGGCAGTGTAATTATCAATTAAAAAATTTCACTATTATGTTAAAGTTAGGCAAATATGTTAATGTTGTTTGTAATAGTTTATTCCTTTTTTTCCTTAATATTGCGATCATAAACTGGAAATAAGTTTGAGCTCTCTAACAATAAATATTTATAAGCTTCCAAGTTATTAATATAATAATGAATAATCAACACGCATGCATACATTTCTTTTTCATTCGTTAACATGTACATACAATATTCACACACTTTTTCTCACATACTAGGAGAAAAGTTCCAAATCCTTCGTAAACAAATTATCCTCTTTAAAACATGGAACAAGATACACATATCTGCTAATAATATAGTTAACATTTGGACGTTCTCTAATTTATAATACTAAAAAATATAAGTAACTGTAACAAGTAACAATTAACTTAACAAACAGACATCTTTTTTTGGCATCAGATAAACATACTAACAGCTCATTATGGTTTTTAAAAATTGGAATATTTCAAAACGAAGCAGAATCCAGCATCAAATAAATTGGGCATGCAATAAAAATAAAAAAGCATTTGTCAGAGGGCCTTTCTAATGCCCATTCTAAAAAAATTCCGCATTTTATTTTTTCAAAAATATGCTGTTATTAAAAAATGGATCTTTCTCAATACGAAATATGATTCAGGTACAAATATTTTATCTAAATAGAATAAAAAAGATTAAATAGTTCCAAGACTAAAACTACCAAAGAGTATTGAAACAAAACTTCTCAATGAAAATATAAATTGTTGCTTTTTTTATCGTAGGGAAATCTTTAAAACCACACAACACATTAATAGGCACTGAAACAACAAATAATGAACAGAGGTCGCAGTACTCTCTACAGAAATCCTTGTTACTCCTCTAAGAATATTGCTAATAGCTGTCCCTGCCTTAAATAGATTAAATTCTCTCTCTCTCAATATAAACATTTAAATATATTTTTATAACTTTTGTTTCACTTTCAGAAACTAAAAATAATTAGATTACATCTAAGTACACACATATATATATCAGTCATATATACACACACAATATGACTACGAATGCTTCAATTGGTATACATAAAATAATCTGCTGTGAAGATTTAGTGCTTTACGTTAAGTGACATTAAAGTGTCCTATATATACATATATATGTGAGTAGATACATGGTTATCTATTGTTATGCGTATGTAAAATACACATAACAATAAATAACCATGATCCTATTTAATATCTGCTAAACACATCAAACCATTAAACACGGACAGAAAAACTACTGATGCACCAAAGATGGAACTAGAATTATTCTCTTACACTTTGGCATCGCTAAGTTTTGGAAGACATTGGATTTTGTTGTTGATGAGATTCATCATCATTTCATCATCACAAAGACAACGACGATACAAGCAATTAGCACTCAGTGCTGTAATCATATATCTAACATTAGATTCGGCTTTGGAAGCTGCCGATATCGAGGAAACAATGGCCCCAAATTTTGAAACACGCACATACATACCATTATATTAAGAACAACTAATTGAAAAATGTTAATCATTATTTGTATACGTAAAACTTAAAATACAAGATAAATTAAAAGTTAACAAACATAAAGAATTGGGATACATTTTAAATGGGCCAAGTTGTACCTTCTTCTAAATGTATATATGACACTGATCTACATAACAAGCACATAACGTACAACTATTCAATTCCTCTTTTGTTTAGAGGTCATGTCCAAGCCGATCCAGTTCATCGAGCATGAAATCAATGTCATGCTCCTGAACAGCGGCATTCGAGATGATACTGCGGAAAAAGTTGGGTAAGTCACCTTGAGGTTGGTACCCAATCATCAGGGTTCCGGCATTCATCATGCGTCCCTTCAGTGTTGCTGTTAACTATTGGAAAAAGATTAATTATGAATATTTATTGGTTAATTATACCAATAAAATAAACTGTATGATTCAAGTATGAATGAATTTTCTTTCGTACCTCTCCCAAAAGCTTTTCCTTTTGTGGAGAATGAGGCATACTCCTCAAACGCTTTGGAATGTACCAGAATGAAACATTTGTACATTCAGGCTGAAAAAATAAGGGTTTAATAATATATCTTAATAATACAAGGTAATAACTTGGGTATGAAAATATTAGAAATAAAAAACAAAAATCCTACATCGAAAACGTATGTAAATTCGAAATCAGACAGTACGAAAACTATTTCCAGTCGTAAAAAAGTATCATTTTTATAATGAATAACATATGTCTGCAAACCTATTCATTAGTGTTACCAGTAAATTTTAATAAATTTAATGAGAAATATTTATGCAGATACCAAATATGGAATAGTGGAGAAATTATAAAATGCAACAAAAATTTGAAAAACGTCAACAGGTAGACTGTTTCAATTTTACATTAGATTGTCTCAAGATTATACAAAAGGAATATTTTTAATCACAAAATCTTTCAGCTAAAAGTCTTTGGGGCACTTATCTACCAAAGCAGTCTCAAATTTTCATTATGAGATTTTAGTCCCTATAATTTATAGACTATTTCATTCAATGAGTATCTCCATTTTCAAAATAATAATCTTCATAGCTTGTCATTGATGAGAACCATAATCACACAAGAGCAAGAAATTTAGAGTTTATTAATTCTCAAAATTTGCGTTTGTAGAAATACAGGATTTTAAAATCGATAACGTGTACCAATATACTTTCATGGAAAATGTGAGAAAGTTTAGGGTTCCATTGGTTAGCATCCCACAAATAATCACGTTACCATCTAGAATGGAATCTCACGGTATACATTTTATTAGCGACTGTTCTGTTTATATCTCTGTCTTGATGGAGTGATAACGTTTGCTTTTTTATAGTCTTACTTCTGATTCCTTTGTAAAAACACAAACCAACCCATTGTGACCGGTGTTGATGACTAAGCAATAATTGATCTTGATACTAGGAAGGTGGAAGAGAGCATGTATTATATAGAAGCCGACATCACCAAGTCATCGATGTATGGTGTAGCGCTATATGTTTCGTGTGGTAGCACTTGTAGATCTCAATCTTAGTTAAATTTCCTGAAACATCACTTGAATGTATTTCCCGAATATAATGATTTTCGTAATTGTGACATCATTTTGGGTTCAGATTAAAACTTAGTTTTGAGACTGTCCATTTGCTCCGGTTTGCCAGGGTATTTGTCTGAAGTATGTATATTTTATATGTGAACACTTAACCAAATTTGGCATTAATGGCTGAATAATTAGCTAATAATTGTATATCAAACTTTTTTTGCACGAATAGCCGTTTCACTTAGTTCTCTGTTTAATATTCTTATTCACCGGAATTTTTCTCAGAAGCATTTGCATGTATTAGAATGATCATAAATTTGATATGTTGGGTACTCGACATCTTTTAATCAAAAAGATCACATGATTTCTATCATCACTAAATGACTGCAATTCAGATATTGGTGTTTTAATTCAAGCAGAATATAAAGAAATCTAGAAATGTGTGATTTTAACTTACGACAATTTTCAAAACAGTTTTTGATGAACATTATAAACATTTAGAAAAACTTTTATTTTATGAGTATTGATATTCCTGCAAGGTATATATCATAAAAATTATTATTTTTTCACTAAAAATTTACTTAAAAATATTATGAATATATTTTAGTATTTATTAATAAATGGATATAAATAAGTATTAAAAACATTTAAGCACGAAATTAAAAGATTACAATCCTAATGGAAAAGAAAAGTAGCAAAAATTAACTGTCAAAATCAGGAAAGTGACATAATTAAGGTATTAATAGCAATACCAAGTATTCATATATTTGAAATATTTATGTTGCTTTATAACGTTTCTAAAATAAAATATAAATATTTTAAAACCCTTTTAGATACTTTAAACTGTTAAAAAGAAAATTTTAAGTATTAAAAATATTCACAATATAAATAAAATTTTGTGTCTTACATCTTCAAGGATTAGATGGAACTTATCTCTGTTATCCTTCAACTTCTTCACCATGTACCTAAAATAAATAAATAATCACTTTGATTGTTTTTCGTATCATTTTTTTAATTGTTAAGTTTTAGAAAACTTGATGGTCTTTAGAAATTAAAAGTGAAGCTGAATGCCAAATGAAAATCAACAACTTGTTTCTATCTAACAAGCATAGTTATCAAAATATTAAAAAAAGATCATTTGATGTTAGTTTCTTCTTAATTTTATAAAGTAAATGCTATGAAACATTTTTTAATGAATAGATCATAAACTTCCAAAATATTATCAGTATCAACAAATATCCAATCCTGTTGGGGGAAAATGAAAAAAAAAATCTTTAAAATGTTTGGGAAAAAAACTTCGAGAATTCTTTTAATGTTTTATTGACTTGTTTAATGTTTAAGCTAGTTTATTGAACTAACTTCTTTTTATCGTTCTTTAGTTTCCTAAATTCTGTAAAATAGTTTCTAATTATAAATTTTAGAAATTTTTCTAAAATTACTCTATCATTATACCTTTCATTCACCTTGATATGAAATTACAAATTAAAAAATCAGATATATCAGTCCGTTGAAGAATACCAGCCATTAATAATTCATTTGTAATAAGATAGTATTTTAATTTAAGTTTGAAGTAGAAGATTACTTGAGTAGAAATATTTTAGGGATTAATCTTCGTAGTGTTATCTTGTATAGAATGCTGCTTTATTTACCCTTTATAAGAATAAAATCCATTCACTTTTCAAACCAAAGTTCTTTGAAAATTTCCTTTTTATGATAAATTTAATATTGTGATATTTTTTCTTGCCAATAAAAATTATTAGAAACAAATACATGTCTTCATAAATGTTTTATTTGTCTGTGTTTTCAATAGCAATCAGTATTATAATAATTATATTAGAAATAAAGCTCTTAAATATTTTAAAAGATAAGATGCGTATATGAGGAATGTGTTAAGCTTTTCAGAAAAGAAACTAATTAATTAAAACAACTTTTAATTTTTACTCACATTTCCAAGAGTTTTACGATAACAGAACGACTGTTTTAAGAGAAAATTTTAGAAGGCTTTATAATTATAAAAGCAAGATTTTTTTACTCGTTTCTCCAGCTACAATCTGAATCTTGTAATTTTTAAATGATTTACCTTGGTAACCGAAAGAGCGATCGACCAATAGATGAAAGATGATGAGTATATATTAGAATTTTATTATATAAATGTTAAATCTAATATTTTATCCTATAATTTTCTATTACAGAACCCCCTCTCCTTTTATTCTAGTATGAAAAAATATTAACAAAAGCTACTAAAAACATTGACAAGCCCACTTCATTATTAAAAACTTAATGTTAAGGTTCAAAAATTTTTTTACTTACTCTGTCATTTCAAAGAGATGATCTATATGCTTTTCAAAGCCCTTGTCACCCTAGAATAAATAAAGAAAAAACACGCATAAGAAATGGCTTATTTAATTTTTTTTAGCTGAATGTTCTAAATTTACTTTTCATTATTGTTGTAGAGTATTACACATACCTTTGCTCTCCACATAAGCCACAGTTTAAAGATGTCATTGTGGCGACCACACTGGATAACCTTGTCACCTGTATCAAAATTGACATCGTAATGTTTGTCTTGCTGGAAGAGGTAATCGGCACTCAGCTGGTTGCAACTCATTAAAAGACCCTAAAGATCAAGAACATTTTGAACTTAATTTTGTCTTCAAGTCATATGAAATCGGTTATATATATTTTACAGTGAAAGGCCGATATTTGTCAAATATTGACTTTCTCCGGCGAATGTAAGCATTTATGTAGCTATCGTTTAAGTGAATATTAACATTCACCGAATGAGAATGTTGATATTCTCTTATTTCAGTCTTTTGCGATAACATGTATACAGAATGTCCTCTCTGTCCAATAATAGTCCAATATTAATTTCTAAATCTTTATACACAGGCATATGTTTTTAGTAAAAAATGTTTTGATGAAAGAAAAGAATGACCTTTTACACTATTTGAGTCAATAAATATATTTCTGAAATCTGAGACATCTGAAGTTTTAAATAATTCTTTAGTACTATTTGGGATATTATTCCTTTAACCCCGACAACCTTATATAGGAAATGAAAAAGTTACATTGTTTTTTGACTGAAACTGACTAAGCAAAAGAAACTTATTATTAATAAGGATCTATACAAGTTTATTTTTTGGAATGATAATTATTTTTTGAAAGAGAAACAATTTTCTAATAATTAAAAATTTTATTGTATTTTTTTTATTCAGTAGAAAAACATAAGGCAGATGTTTAGTTTGTACTCAAAAAAAATCTTAAGCTAACATAGACGGGGCAATAAAAACATAATGGAATGAAAAAAATTGTTCAAATGAATATTATTTAAAATATTCTTAAAATCAAGAATCTGAAAAGTTTGAATTAAAAATTATTTTACATTAATATTTAAGAGAACGCATCTGCGAAAGAAATTCTTCTAGACCTTAATACTGTATTAATAGGGTAATATATTTACTCTGTAAGAGAGTACCAAATCTGTTCTAATCGTGGATTCTCTTTCATAGACTATTTTTTAAGAAGCTCTCCCAAAAAATTATTTGAGGAACTGAAATTTGGTGATAGTGAGTCCCACTGACCAAAATTCACATTCCAAAAATTATAATTCATTCTGTATTAATCAGGAAAGCATATTACTGAAAATAATTGCAAGATGATACTCTTTCAAGTATCCTTTACACCATGATATTTACATTCCACACTTTTGAAAAAACCTGATGATAATCTAATAATCAATCTTGATAAATCCAATAAATTCTTCTAAGTAATCAGATAATGACCAAAATGAAATACCTACAAAACAATAGAAGTTAAAGCATAGGTGAGGAAAAATCCGATTAAGTACTCTTCCATATTCCATACAAGCATTCAAAGCCTAACTCATTGCTAACTGTCTAATTATATATTATTAAGTTTTTCAGAGACCTAAGTAATTATTTTATTAAAACTATCTTGTCCAGAAACCTGATACCTCTAGGTTCAATACACTTAATCCAACTAAAATGTATTCCCATCTAGTCTCCACCAAATCTCGTTTGCAGATAATGGCCTTTATTCCAGTATCGATTGATATACACATGCTTCAGATTGTATAAAATTTTCCATATTTGAAATTCTAAATGTACATTTGGGGGGGGAGACTAACTTCTGGGTAAATGAGGGCATACCTTTGGATACTTTCAACACATATGCACGGAACTGATTAAAGGGAACATCTTGACATAACAAATTCTACAATGCCGATTTCTTCTAAAAGATTTACTAACATTAACTTTCATAATTGCAATTGGAAATTTTAATGCGTCGTGTTTTTGTATTCCAATTGCATTTTAAGTAGTGTAACAACATTTTGATCTGCTATGAACTAAACCGTTCTAAGCAAATGACATTATAAAAAATATTGTCTAAGACATTCTTACGCACCATCATTTTAAGAAATCTAATACCCAATAACTTATTTGTGAGAAATTTAAGTGTTAAGAGACTCCTTAAGAACTTTTTCAAGACAATGGAATTTAGATACGAAATTATAAAATTTAAAGTGTTATAACTCTATTAGTTTTCTATCAGGAAAGAAGAAAATATTTTAAAAACTTATTTAAAATACTGGTGTACAAAGAATATCCATTTAATAACAAATAAATTAATTAATAGCTAATAAAATTTATTAAATACCTAATAAATCATGGGTACTGTATAAAAATTCAGATCAATTTTTTTCAGCATTAAATTTATTGATGTAAATAGCTTACATATGTTTTTAGTTCATTTAAATGTGTTTCCTACTTGTTTCCCAGCATATGCATGCCTGTCAATTTAGAAATTAGTTATTTATACTTTAAACACAGAAAATTCTTTAATGGGATTTATTTTTCAAAATTATAAACTTACGTCTTCTCTGAAATGAACAGTCGAACACTGCAGAAGTGAGCCCATAAGCTTATGGGGATTCCATGTGAGAGAATTAGCTCTAAAAATAAGCAAAAAGAAAAGAATTTCTTTTGAGTTCATAAAAATATAGGTATTTAGTACGAAGCAAAGATTTTATACGAAGCAAAGATTAGAAATGGCAAATAATTAAAATACTCTTTGGCTCAAGATATTTTAATGACACCAAAGAGAAATTAAAGCAGATTTGTTTTGAAAATATTAACACATCTTACCTTTCGACACCATTCATTCTAGTTCTGTATTTTTTCGACAATAAAACACCACCTCCCCAAGCAGCCTGGAAAATTAATAAAAGACCCTATTTTGAACAATGGCTCATATATAAAAAAATAAGACAAATTACTAATATATTTTAATCATGTTTTTTAAAGATAATTCTAAGTATAAGATTTTAATCGCAAATAAATACATTCGTTGTAAGATGCAATTTCAAATTAATATTTCTGATCCAACTAGCTGCAAGACTTGTATTAGTTTAAAATTAAATCAAATTTTAAAAATCTTGATATTTTATTAATTTATTAATGATTTTTGTAGAACTGAATATTATATATTACATTCAGTTCCATTATTCTGTAAAAAACTTCTATGAAAATTTTAATTCCCTCTTAAATCTTTGGTTTCAGAGCATTAATCAATGTTTTGGATTATATGAAACTTCTGCTCTCGCTTTGCATTTTAATAACATTTATAACTCGTAATTAAAATGCACCATGATTATGGCAGAATTACTATTCGATCTTGATAAGTTTGTGTATATATTGAGGATTGTTAGCCTTTTTTCACTATTTTTCATTTTTGAAACTTTTCTTCCAGATCTCTTGTTTTCCCATGCTCTGAAGAGCAAACCAGCAAAATGTGTTGCTTGTATGACCACTTATTTTTTCTCTCTGATATTTTAATCCTAGCAATGCTTTATCAGTAAGATTCGAATTTGACAATAATTTTAGTCCCCTGTTAAAAAATGGATAATTAAGTAAAAGAAATTCAATATTTTATTCTGTTTAAAGAAATCCCTCCAATATTTTTATGAATGTGCAAAATTCTTTAGCAGAAGAATTTTACTTACATCTACATGCAACCACAGACCATATTTCTTGCAGATATCGGCACAGGCTTCGATCGGATCAAATGCCCCAAAAACAGTGGTTCCAGCTGTAGCACAAACGAAGAAAGGCTTGTTACCTTTCGCTTTGTCAGCCAATATGCACTTTTCCAGTTCTTCCGGAATCATTCGTCCTCTAAAAAAGAAATACATGTTTAAGTTTTAAAAATATTACCTTTCCATTAACTAAAATTGAAAACATTTATCCTCTGAGTATTTTATCCTATTGTACATTTGTCCTATTGTATTTAATAATATATTATTTTTTTGTAATTGTCAGTTAATTTTTATTCTATTGCTATTCTCACGTTGATTTTATTGTTCAAGAAAGAATAAATTTTCAGAAATAAAATATAGTTCTAACTGATTACTTTCAAGTAAAATCTTCTTATTTAACAACAATAAATAGATGGCATGTTACTTTCAAGTAAAAACTTCTTACTTCACTACAATAAATAGATGACATGTTACTTTCAAGAAAAAACTTCTTATTTCACTACAATAAATAGATGACATGTTTTTTTCTGCCATCTTACCTATCATCACATTTCACTTCGATGACATGGTCGGTTCCAAAGCCCATAACCATCCCGGCTCCCTTCATCGAATAATGGCTCTGGAAAAGAAGAATTTAATTGAAAGGAGGAACAATTATGTCCAAAATACTGGCCTCCCAAATGAAGCCAATTTGGCACGCTTCTTTTTATTTACCCCAGCTGATTCGCAGCAGTAGTCTGCAACTGAGGCTGATGCGCTTCATCAGCTACGATAGAAATGATTCACTTACATGTTCTGAAGTGTAGATGACAAGTTGTCCCAAGCCCATCAATCCTTTTTGTTTGTAAGTAGGGTACATTTTGTGGCGAGCGCATAAACAAGCATAGAGATTTGAAATGGAACCACCTGTGAAAGATAAATATTGATAATTAAGTGGTTTATTAAAGAAAAGAGAAACTTACGATTATCTGGACCAATGGCTAAAAAAATTGTGCAGGTAATAAAGAGCAAAGTATGATTACCTGAACAAGATGTTAAAAGGGCGTGCATATAACATGGAGAAAAACATGATTATCTGAGCTAATTTCTAAAAATGCATACAGACCTGGTCCAAGGATGCTGTCTCCATTAGGCCAGCCAATAACATCCCTCATCTTTTTCAAAGTGACTTGCTCCATTAAGATGAAAACTGGAGCGATTTCATAGGTAAACCTGAAAATTTTATATTGCAATTATTAATATATGAAATATTATTTTCAAGCGGAAATGATTTAAATAATAAGATTTCAATCATAATTTCATATTTACATAAGAATCGTAAGCTTTTAAATGTAAGTGTAAGGATGGTAAGTTTTATATTTGCCAATTTCATTTTGAAAAATGTTCTTATTTTCTGTAAAAGTTGTTATATACTTTTAAATATCTTCTTAAACAAAAGTCTACCGCATTTATTAACATTTGTAAATATTCACTTTTCATTATAAAAAAATTGCAAACTGAATTTTCTAGTTATTAAAGTATTTTTTCTCTATTTCGTTAAAAATCTTTTTTCTAAAACCATACTGAAGAACATTTGTGCTTGCTTCGATTATTTTATCCTTCATATATTAATAATACTTTATTCAATAATTAGGATTAATAACAAATTAAAAATTTTAATATTACTTTATATGTATAAGAAATATATACTAGAATTTCATTATTTTTTCATGTGCTTTTTTTGGAAAACTACTATTCTGTATTTTAAGATGACTCAGATGTGTTTTTAGACATGTTCCGATATCTTTAAGGTATTATTCTGACTTCCTGTCACTAAAAAAAGTTGTTTAAATGTTCTATTTACTTCTTATTAAAAGTAATAAAAAGATATTTACTTAAAAGGAAATCAATTTTAAAAGATATTTATGCGCTTATTTGTCAGCATTTTAATACACTAGTTTATGCTTTTAACCTCATTTAACATTTTTTTGATGTTACTAAATAATAGCTCGACATTAAGACGTTTCAAAACATTTTTTATTATGCGGTGGAAGGTTTATCTTATTGTGCTACAAACAAAATTTGGCACATTTTAACCGTATAATTGATAGATTCAGAATCGTGGAGGGAAAGAAATTCAATCCTTTTGTTAATTATTCTCGTCCAAAAGAATAAAAAATAATTAAATCTGGCACCAGTTTCGTTAAATATTATCTAAAAAAACTTGTAGATCGATACATGCTTCTTCAACACTACTGCATTAAACCTTAACTAAGTAAGAATTTTCTTGTTATTTTCTCTTGTAACACAAATGGTGATATGTTTCCTTTTAAAATTCCTCCAAGATGGTATATCTTCCCTGAATGTCTTCATTACTAAGACAATCTTTTACCATTTGGGGTGGCTCAATCTTCATACTATGACACATTGCTGTCTTCTTTCCTCTTCTCCATGACTATTTAAACTCATGCGCTAAGATAAATCAAGTTTAGCTAAACAAGATAAAAAATAACGGCAGAAAAGGTCAATTTTATGAACCACAACTTTAAAGTAAAATTAAAATCATAAATTTTATTTATATAGCTTTCTATTAAAATATGTACTTACATGTTGGTATTGGCGGTTGCAGTTAGCCATTCTCCAGCCATGCAGACAATGTCTAAACCAGTTGACAACTGATTAAAGAAGTGAGGATGCCCTATAAATAAACAGAAAAGATATTCAAATTTATAAATTTATATTAAGCATTAAAAGTTTAATATTTTTAAATTGGAAATTTGTAAAGTAACAAAGTTTATAAAATAAACACTTATTTTACAATTAAAGATAATATGCACTAAATGGTTACAATACAATTAAAGATAATAGGCACTAAGAGCGAAACTACTCTTATGCCGCAGGATTCTAATAAATACTTCTGCCTAAAATGAAAATTTCGCATACATTTTTTTTGATTTTTCTACCGATTGTCAATCCTATGAGTAGAAATTCTCTGTTGCTTCTCTGTTTTAAAAAGTGACAACTGAAGTCGACAGCACGTAGAAAGCTGATTGTGACCGTTTTGCAAGTAAATGACATAGCATATTTTACTTCTCTTGTTGGGGTTATAAAAAGAACTCTATGAAATCAGGTAACTTTCTAATTGAATATAGCTTCATCAAACAGAATATAGATTATTGATATTTAAAATTAAATTCTGTTTTATATGAATCAAACACTTTTAAACAAATTAGGAACAAATTCAATATTCTTTTTATAAAACAGTAATGCGCCTCATAAATTTCTTCATACTCTCATCTTAATTTGTTTAAGTCAAATAGTCACTAATCTAAAGAGAAAACAGGAAGGCAACAATAAAATTTGGATATTAAAAAAATTGAATGCTTGTGGAACTTTAAAAAAATGTTTTTGGAGCACATGCTCCATTCATTAGTTTCAAAGTCTCTTTGATTTAAAAAAAATAGCATTTTTTGTATTTTTGTAACTTATTATACAAATTGTGTTTTGATACATTATGTAAAGTTGTTTATTTTGATAATGAATGGATATTTTATGATTTGGGGTCGATATCAAAACCTTTTCATTTGTCAATTCAGTATATATTCATCACCGATTGGAACTGATGCACAGAAATTTGTCATGAAAGCATAATCATCAAACATCTCACTAAAAGCAAGTCAAAAAAATTTCTGAAAAGTTTGAAGTTGCAAAATTGAAGCAGCTAGCATTAATTTTTTAAATTCTGTTTAAAATGCATTGGTACAAATTAATCAAATAAAAAGGGAAAAGAGTTTTAAAATATTTAAGAAATTTTTGACATAGAATATTAAAATTAGAGAATATAAAAATATTTATATTCATCACATTTATATATATTTTAAGAAATTCCCATTACTTTATTTACAGTTCTTCAATTATTTATTCTTTGTGCCTATAAAGAAAAAGAAGAAGAAAATTAATTATTTTCTCATTGTTAAGCACCCCAAAATCCTTATCTGTTATAATGAAATAAATGTGCGAATCGGCTTGAATTATTCAGAACATTATTGATATAAGCGACTATAGAGCTCAAACATTGGCCATCAGAGCCTCAAATCTTGAACGCACGGATTTTGAATCACGGAAAAGCAAATGGCGCAAAAATAAAAGGAAAAAATTAAAAAGAGGAGAAATATTTATTTAAAGTTCTTTTATTTTATCTTAGACCCTCTGCCTCATATTAATTAATGAAGTTCTCTCAATCAGTAACAATTTTTAACATCTATTGCATTCCTATCACACTTGCAATTTATAAGCAACGTGCATCATGACTGATTTTGAACTTTTATATACCCGACCATTAAATTAATTTTATTCGAAGAACCATGAACGTATTTTTATCAGTTTTTAATTTTCTTTTTGAGTCCTTCGTTTAGTTTTGTACTGGAATGCATGTTATTAAGATTTTGTAATTTTATGACCATCAGTTCTTCATCTTTAATTCTCTAAATACTTTGCTTTAGTTCTAATCACTGATGGCTTCACATCAACTAATTTATTGTTTTAAATCCTCTTCAAAAATCTTTGAAAACAACAAGTAAACTGAGAATGTAGAAATAACAATTGATTAGAGTAGGCAAACATTCTCAGATGAAGAAACACCAAAACCTTTTCATTCTAGCAAATTTAATAACTCAACAGAACAACTAATTTGTTGCGAAGAAAGGAACCATGATTTTCCTTTCGTAATAACTTCTAAGAATTTAATTTCCAAGAATTGCATTCATATTCCAAGAATTAAGTTAGCTTCTGGTTTAAATCCATTTGTTATGGAATTTATAGTGACAAAAGGGAAAGCTATTTCCAAAGTCACGAGAAATTTTCCCTTTTCACCAAAAGCTAAATGTGGCTACTCATGCATATCGTCCCTTGCTTGGGGGGAGGGTTCTGAAAACTCCTCCCTCGTCCCTGATAGCCGGGCGCGAAAACAATTAGTTTCAGGTGCTCTTTTAATAAGGCGGATAAGTGTGTCGTTTGCCACCTCACGGCTTCCTTTGTCCGATCCCCTAACATCTCAGCTTTACCGTAATGCCTTTAAGGGAGCATCTCCAAACAACAGTTTGTAGCTTCTAGCTCGATGATGAGAAACGTTGAAAAGAAGCGAGGGAAAATGTAACAGCTGTATTGAGCGGCGGGGTGAAGCTTGGCAACATATGGTAGTTGTATCATATCGCGCTACCCATTCCAACCCCCGAAATATACGAGGGATTGCAATAACATCCTTTTTCCTGGGCTTCTTTTCAGGGGAGGATCGAAGTGTCTTGTGACTGTATCGGATGACAATGAAATGCTCTTGTAAAGAAAATGCTGTATGGAGTTTCATTATTTTACTTAAGTTTTTCGCTGCTGAATTAATTGTTTTGTTAGGAAAGCTTTGTGAAAAATGTAATTATGTAAAGATGTGACTAAGCAACTCAAATAAAATGAAAAGAAATGGCAACAAAAGTATTGATTGAATAAATGTAATTATCAGATTTTTATGGTGTTAGGAATAAAATGAACGTACCTGGACATTTGTGGTTTCAAAATAAGAAAATCTACTTCTTTGATGAATTGTAGGATAATAAATTTTGTGTTTCAATAAATTTTGATTATTTACTAAACAACATTGAGTAGGAGGGTTTAATCTTACTTTTTTGACATTTACTTCTGTGCATTAATAAAAGCAGCAAAGTATTAGCTGAGAATTTGTTAAAATATATACTCTACTGATCCGAATGTTTCTTAAATATGAAACCAAATTTTTAGAAAATTTCTTTTTTGATGGCAATTAAAAGGAATTTTTTATACCTATTTGTTTAGTGATTGGTATTGAAATTGCTCTAAGTCCTTCAAGTAATAATAATAATATTTCAGAGATATGTTTGTTTAGATAATTCCTTTTTATTTAATAAAGTTTTACATTTCCTTCAATTTGATCCTCTAGAATCACTGATCTGTTAACTTCAATCTTTATTTTTAAATTCAGTTGGGTTCCAAAATAGCAGCAAACATTAAAAGTTAAATCAAAATCTAACAATGAATATAGAATATTTTTTCTATCAATGAATAAAGAATAGATTTGTTTTGAAATGGTAAGAAATTATTGTATGTTTATACAACAATAATTTTGTTCTAACAAATTCTATGTTTTGCACTCCTTATTTCTCCCTTTAATATAAACTGCAACACTGAAATTGTACACTTGCTGTAAGCCGGCAGGAAATATTAATGCAAACTTTTAGCTAAGAATTTAACATTTATATAAATGAAATGAAGTCTTCGCTTCTCATTACGAATAGTAACTTTGAAGAGGTACATTTCAACTAAATCTTCCACTAATGAGAAGATTCATATCATTTTAATAATGTTTTTATCATTAAAAAAATTTCAATTCATTCTAAGCATTTGTGGGTAAAATAAATACAACATCAAAACCGAGTTAAAAATGCATTTTACAAGGCCTTTCGCATACTGACATAAAACTTTCTACATCTTGTTAATACGAAAAGCGCAAAAACTAAAATGAATACCTGTTGAATCCTTTTGAAATAACATTAATTCTCCTTAGAACTTTTAGGATACTGAGAAAATTAAAACAAGAACCGATAAAAAATTTATGAACCTTCTGTAGTTAACAATAACTTAAATTAACAGCTGGAAGAACGCTATCATTTTATCTATGTATGCATTTCTAAAATATTCAAAATAAATAATAAAAATGTAATTTAAAATAATAGTAAAAGAAATGAGGAGTAATTGAAACCACATATTTTAAGCAAAATGTGTTTGATTCCATGAATTAATTTTGAAAGCACAAAGAAGCGCAGAAAAATAGATCTCATTATTGTTATTTCAAATTTGATTTATCTTCACAAATAACTTAAAAGTGCTATGATTCTTCTCTTTTACAGTTCTCTTTACAGTTTAGGAAAAATACTGCTGAACACGAGCCACTGTATAAAAGCCACCTCATCCCTGCAATCGATGTTCTCCACTTCAGCACAGTTTAATTTTAAATCCCATGGACCGTGCCCCCTGTTCGGCTAATCGCCCCAATCCCTTAAACAAGGTGGCCGTCGATGCATTTAAATCGGATTAGGTCTCTTAACGGTTGACAAGGAAAAGCTTTTTTCCCTCCACTCTGAACATGTGTCCCCTTCCCACAAGCTTCGATTGTTTAGAGAAAGATGCAAGCATTCTCCGGATGCCAGGAAGGTGACTTGCGTAACGCGAGCCACATAATTGTCCCACTCCCCCGATTTCGGAAGCAAATTCATAACGCAAGAGATGCTTTGTTCCGGTATTCTGATACCATAACGCTAGAAAGCGGATTTCGCGTCGTTATTAGAGGCAAATAATCGTTATTAAAGGGACACATGTTTCTGCGCTGAATACCTACTGTGAGTAATTTTCTGCCGAGCTTATATTAATATAATGTTTTGGGTAACGATTTGGACATTTAAGTAAGGTGAGTGTATTATTTCAAGTAAAAGTAATATGCTGCTTTCTATTTTTTTTAGGTTTTATTATCTTATAAAGCTATTCTAAAACAGATAACTATTTTCTCTATAGTATTATATTAATTTCGCACTGTATTTTACAATATTTTAAGTGTCTGAAGATGAATGAAACTGGAAATATATTATGTGCCGTTATTAAAAGGGGCATAAAATTCTGCTTCGATTTTCAAAATATCGTGTTTTTTGTTTTTTACATTTAGAAATCTCCATGCACCACTAAGCATCACACGGGGATTAGAGAAGCAAACATCACACATTCAGAAAAGTTATACATCACATTCGCTCGCAAGGCCCTTTTTTACATAAGAGGGGACGTCCAGATCACGTGTAAGACGTGCTGCCCCTATGCCAGGACATCTATCGAGAGTTTTGAACTAGCGCTTTGCATTTTTGTTAAAAAGGATCATGTTTTAAAAACATGAGTGTGTAATTTATTGTAACCTACTTTATACGGTATAATCGAAATAAAACTATTGGGTAAAAATAGCCCAATCATCAAAAGTCTTACCAAAAAGCGTTAAGTACTATACTATCAGAATGAACATAATAGTTTAAAATTTTATGTTAATACTCAGAAATTTTTCCTTCTGAAGAAATTAAATGTTTTATTTTCATAATTGAATCGTGTTCAGACACTATAATCGGGAGTGGCCCATGCCAGAGATATTAAGATTTTTTTTAAAATACCCCGAAATTTGTTTTTAATTTAATTTTGATAGATAATTTTTATTTGCAAATATGAATGTCAAAACTTTTATTGCAAAGTTCACTACTTTTATGTTTTTTATCATAATCGAAATTAAAGTAAAGGACATTCTGAAGAAGTTTCCAAGATTTAGAAGAAAATTCTAAAATTTCATAAATTTTGAATCAGTTATCTAAATTATTTTAGTCAAACTCTCTAATTCTTCATTTATTCATATGATCATTTTTAATATCTCTCTTTTTCCTTTTTAATTTTTCAAGAGTATGTTCTCAATTAATTTTTATATTATCTTATTTTGATTTTACTAATTTGTATTTACGTAATAACATAAATAAGGTTTAGAATTATTTTTAAAGTAATATTGGTCCCATAATTCTGTAAGCTTGTATTTTAATTAACAGCAAAATTATGGGGCAGGTCAATTTTGCCTTCCAGAATTAATTTAAGATTAAAAATAATATTTATTTAATAGATAATTAAAACAATTTGTCTTTCTTTATTTTTGCTTTTATATAATATTAAGATACATTTCTGTGACATAATGATCGATGACACGATATTTGATACATTTATTATTACATATCTAAATTAAAAAAATGATCTAGACAATTTTTTTAATTTAAAGTAATTTAAAATAGTTAATACAATGAAGATTTATATATTATTAACATAATAAGTTATTATTATCATTATTGTTAGGCAGGCATTATAATATTTACCCATGAAAATTCAAATTTCGACATTTCTAAAAACATATTTTCTTTTTTCTTGCCATAGAATTACTTAAAAGGTTCAAGAATTATTAAAATAAAAGCAGACAAAGGTTTTATAAATACTGAAAAATGACGTTGCTGAATGTAAGTAAGTTTTTAATTCAAATTAATTTATATAGTTTGTACTTCAATTACAGCATCATTAAGAGTTTTGTAGATTATGACTATTTATAAAGTATTTAAGATTAATAGATTGTGATGTGAAAGGCACCTGAACTAAAACTCTATTCTCTAAACAACCTTTCACATGAGCATGAAAATATTTAAACTACATCTGCAGATTTTTTAAGATTCGAATTCTGATATTCTTATTTTCAGAAGTAATAGTAGTGATTCTACCATCAAAACTCGAATACAAGAAAAAAAATTTCACAAAGAAAATCGTAAACCGACGAAATGGATACTTTAAGCAAAAATGAATCCAATTTTGAAAATTAGCCTTTGGAAAAGATCACTTTTGCAGAGAATGATAATGTCAAGTGAAAAATTATCTTAGTATAGGAGAGTGGAGAAGTTAAAATACTCTTAAATCCAATTTCAAATGAAAAATTTTATGAAATCCTAGGTTGAAGATAACTGAATAAGTGATTCATGAAAACTATATTTATAAATAGAGATCTTTAAATTTTTGTTCTGAATCACCAAAGTGCCTGATAAAAGTTTTATACAAAAAAATTTAAATTAAAGATAAATAATAGCTTTAAAGGCTTAAAGTAATGCTCTTACAAAACATAAAAATTCTTTAGAGAAACACATATCAACCCGCACCTCCAATTAAAGCATACCTTACTTCGTACATGAAAATAAACAGCGTTAATAAAACTAGTCGTGATGTGAATGGCTCCACAAAACTTTCATTAAACAAGTCATAAACAGACGAAAAAGAACACTTTTCTCACAAAATGAATAGGACAGAGGATTAAAAAACTGAAAAGAGCATCCTTGCGGAGAAGGATAAATTCAGGAGTAGAATTTTATCACCGAGGGGATTCGAATAGGTTAAAGGGGTCCGAGATTCGACTTTCTGCCTAGCTACCCCCACCAGTCATAAAGAGGGTCGAAATTACAGGGGGAGGGAGCGGTGTCAAGTAACAAAAGCCTTCTTTTGGGGGAGGGAGGGAGCTGTAATCACAAGCGAGTCATCCGTCAAGAAGGAGTGAGGGAGTCATTGATTTGGGAAAATGGATTCTCCCGTGGGCTGGATACTGGAATCTTTGGAATTCGGCTACTCTGCTTAATAGTAGGTTGTCTCACTGATACTTTGAGGTCTCCGAGTATTTCTTACGGAGAGAAACTAAGAATTTTAGGCATGCCACCACCACTGATGTAAGAGGCATGTATAAATCAAATGAGTTTAGATAATTGAAATTTGTGCCCTTCAGTCTGTCCTTTACCCGGGCATAGATAGAAATCAAATCATTGTCATTTCTGTGTAAATGAAGCTGGTAAAAAGCAATTTTATTTGATTTGTAAGTCTGCTTTTACATCGGAAAGTTTTTAAATTTTATCTATCTTCAAATAACCACTCACACTCCAGTAAAACTTAACATTTTTTAGCACAATCACATTTCAGTGAACAAAAAAGAAATAACTTGGTTATTGACTTGACTTTCTTTTGTACGTATTTGGCAATTACCCCATTGATTTGATTGATAATATTCTTGTTTTATCAATGGATCTATCATACGTCTTCTTAATTTCCTTTTCTTTCAGTATTTAATCTCTTTCTTTCTTGACCTGTTTTAATATTTGGATAAAATTTAAAAGTGACATCGTATTTATTGAGCTTAATTTTGTAACGGATTTGTTTTAATGTTAATTTTTCATTTACATCATATAATTGGTGAAACATTTCCATGTTTGGTTCTTGGAGCATTTATCTCCAACCATTTCCGAGCAAAACTTTCAAATAATCAAAATTCTTGTCGACAAGAAGAGTTGGGAGCAATTACGATGACTTTAGGTGAAGGATTAAGAAATAAGATAAGATAAACTGTGTTAACATCGTCGATTATTGCATTACGAATCATTGAGCCGGAAAAAAGAATTCTCCCCTGAGGGGACGATAATGAAATTTTAGACACCTAACTTTCCGGTGGTTTGTTTCAGTGAAAGTTGGAGGTTTTGCAGCATTACTTCTAGAGATGGACTTGGTTTTGTAGCAAAAGATCTAAAAATGACTTTGCTGTGGGAACCGTGAGATATATTTTTCAAGAAAGGGAAACTGCTAAAGGTTTTTACCTTGACAAAGACTGTGATTTTCAAAACAGCTAAAATTCCAATTTCATGGGAACTGAAGTTTTGTAAGGTAATTTCATTTCATTTTAAACAATTTTATTTTCCGAGTAGTTGAACATTCTGCCCGAATATGCTGACAATCGAAGATAAATTTTTCATTGAAAAAGCATTACGAAAATAATAAATTAATAACTAAAAAAGTATTAAAATATATAAATATTTATTTATTTGAAATACTTGGGTTTTTTCTCTCGGTAGAAAAAACCAGAAGGAGGATTATTTAAACTTATTGGAAAGTATTTATAATGCTATTTTCATATGTGCATGATTTTACGAGCTTTTTTTCCAACAAGTTGAAAATTTTGTTTGAAATAGATTAGAGATACAACTGAATAAACATATTAGTACTAAAATAGTTTAAAAATATTTAAAACTTTGCAAAATCTAAGAATAATTAATCCATTCCGCAACATAATTCTAAGTAAAATGTTAGAAAACGAAATGAAAATAATAGAATATAAATTAAACTACATTTTTTAAAACTATAATTGATTATATTTTTATAAAAATAAAGATATGTGTCTTTTCAGCTTTTAAAATCAAAGTAAAATTTGATAACTTTAAATAAAGAAATTTGTTTGACGAGTTAAAATGGTGAAGTAGAAAATTAATCTTGATGGAATGAAATGAAGTATTTTAATTCATAAAGGAATGTCGTATGAGCAAATAAAGTAAAGACAAATTATAGCAAAGTAAAAGAAAGTTTGTTAAAAAAAAGATAAATAAAAAATTATCATATGAATTTAATATTAGCCATATCACTCATTTTCATACCTAAATTTTAAAATAAATTATCAATGTCTTTTAATTTTGTCATTGAAATATATCCTAATATATTTTATTACATGGTCAACTGCATTTCAGTGAACCCCATTTCAATAAAATAATGTTTACCATAAATTAAATGTTTCATTAAAGAAGTTTCAAATTTTTAAAGTAAATTGTAAAAAAATTCAAGAGTGACAAACCGAAAGGTTCTAAATCATAAAAATATTTCAGATTTAAAATTTGTATGATTCCTTTTCGATAAAAGAAAAAAATTCACAATTTTATAAATTTCTTTTGTAAATTGACAATAAATCTGGCAGCTTTTTATGTACTCTTAGTTATAATTAATATATTTCTAATTTTCTTAGAAATATATATTTACTAATATTTTCAAGTATCTAGAAGGGTTGCAGATATTTTTAATGAGATTATTCTACAGCTTGTCAATGTTAATTACCTTAAGTAATGATGTATTTCTTCATATGTTTCGTATTGAAACATAATACTTCAACTTAGAGTTTAAAATGATTAGTTATCTTTATTGCGTGTTTTTTTGTTGATAATTTGTATTCTACACATTAAATTAACTCATTCGTAATAAAAATGAAAAGTGCAACAGAACTGAAAGTACTTACCTGTAGTAAGGCTTACTTAAATAGATTTCTCCACTTATTATTATCTAAAATCGATATAATTAAGCGTAAATTATTTTAAATTTTTTAATATTATACAGGAAGAAATTCAGAAGTTTTTAAAATATTATTTATTCATTTTTGATTTGTTAATATGGTTGTTATAAATCAATTATAAGCCCATACTAATTTTTTAAGTATTATGAAATATTATTTTTTTATTGTACTAAACATGAAGCCTTGATTCCAGTTATCTATTTATAAATTAACTGTATCATTTTATGGTTAAACTATATTTCTGTACCCCTAATTGTGTCTTAAAACATTAACCCCAATTTTTTTAAGCCAAATTCTGCAATGTTATTGAACAAAGCAAACTGAGAAAATTATCTAGCTAAAAATATAATTAAAATTAATAAAATTATTAACATTTTACGAGTAAATATGTCTGGGGAAGTTTATTTTTGCTCATTTGTGATAAGGGCTTCATATTCCTGTCTTCATCTTCTTTCATTTCTGTTCATATTCCTATATCATATGAACTTAGAATAAAATAAAAAAAATATTCAACTATATATCTGAATATTCTTTCAAATAATAAATGGTGAGAAATGTTTAAGAAGCTCTGATCTAACATAAAAATCAGAAAATAGCCTCCTATTTATTTATCCAGCTAAATGAAACCAAGATAGGCCGAAAACACTCATTTTTTTTCTATCTTATTCCATTTGTATGGATCTGTACCTTTCGTGGGAGAATCTCTTTTGTCCCATTATCAGTTCTCAAATGACGAAGTGCTTCCCACCGAACACCGTTTGATTTGGCTGGATTCTGACGTCATTTTTATCCTGTATTTCTCCCCATTTCCTGGTCGAAAAGACGACCGTTTTGTGTGGCCGTTCCAGCGCTGATTACATGGACTTGTGTCGAGCAAATTTAATTTGTGAAACTAATTTACCACCATCGGGACCATCCCTCACGGAAAGTGAATGGTTTACCAGCATGCTCGCGATAAGGATGAAAAAGTGTTCCGTCTTCCGGCGAGGTTTGCCGCAATCGCGGGGCTATTGACTTTGCAATCTCTAGTAAGGTCTGATTTTCTACTAAAGAGCAGATATCTCACAGGGGGGAACTTAAATTGTTGGTTCTCGGTGATATTTTGAAATATTACAGGTATAAAAAGTTTGAGGATTTGAAATATTCGAATGTAATTAGAATATAAATTCATGTCTCTGCCCTACCTCCCCTGTGTTTTTGGAAAACTTTTCAAAGTTCGATTAATTTTTACCCTACAACTGTGTGTTGAAGAGTTTCATCTGTTCTGGGTCTTTTAATATTGTTAAATTTTCAGATGGCCAGGAATTCTTTCTAACGAAGTCAAACACTTCTTTTTAGTTAAAAGAGATTTTTTTTTTCATAAGTCCTTTCACATTCTCTATTTTCATTTTGTTTAATTTATACTAAATACTGCAGAATTTAATTTCATTAATTTTCTACAATTCCGTCACAAATTTTGGTCGTCAATTTGCTTCAGTGTAATATTCTAATGAAAGAAAAAATATCTTTGAATAGTTGTAAAAGGTAGTTGAAAAAATATCTTCATAATGAAAAGTTAAAATTACTGAAAAAATTCTTTTGTTATAAACTTTATATAATCTATTATTGTTTCAGACTATCTGGGGAATTAAGTATTAGTTTTTGTGTACAATATTTCGTTAATTTTTTTACAGATGTCTCGCCAACAATCTTGATTAAGTCAATGCAGTCATTGAAATTACTTTTCTCTTCTTTTTGAAAATGTACAACGAATGTTAAGAAAGATCATTTAAATATATCTAAATTGTGTAATATACACATTTAAATCACAAACAATAACTTCCAAAGATTTTAATTCATTGCTTTAATTTTTTTCTATTGCCTTTCAAAAAATAAATGTGTAATTATTTGAATTTTTCCTTTAAATAATATTAAGAATAAAAGACTGCATAAAAGGATAAAAGAAAAACTTTTTAAAGTAATACGATCTTAAATTGAGATGTATTTATTCTTTCATTTTTTCTCTTTGTTTGAATTTTTCGGCATTTCAGTAAAATACTTTTAGGTAAAAAGTAAACGATAGTAAAATTAATTATTAATAAATTAATATTGCCAATTGATAATAATAATGAAAGTGTTGGCTTCTGTAGCTTTAAAAATTAATAGCAAAATAGTCAGAAAAATTAGATTGTGAGTGGTGAGAGAGCTGAAAAGAATTTCTACGTGCATGACAATTTTATAGAACATATAATTATTGCTTAATTGAATAGTTCTATCTACATCTTTATAAAATTGTGATATAAACTGAAGTTGTGGGCAGATTTATCTCTTTCCTTTTAAATACTTTGGATTAATGCATAAGAATTAAATGGAAAACATACGTTTTTCAAAACTAGATAATTACAATCAACCTAAAATTTTATCTTTCAGATGCATTTATTAAATACTAAAATGTATTTCTTTCAAATAAGGTCTTCAAAGTTCTAAAATCAAACTTAAAACGAATTTAGGAACTGAAAAATGAATTCATTCCTTTGAACAATTTCGTTTTAAGAAATTATTTTGATAAAGCAAATACCCCAGCGAAAGGCAAAATAAGCGATTACGATATGCGAGGGGAATTTCGATTATTAATAACACAACGAAAGCTGGAGATGACGCTCTGCTCTAGTAACAGCTGCCTCTGACAATCAACCCCACCTTCTGTAATACTCTGATTTCGAGCCTCTCCCCCTTCAGTGGTTTAGAGAAAATCGGAGAATAATCGGTGTCATTTAATGGAAGAATAAAAAAGTTAGAGCATGAAATTTCTAACGAGAACATGTGATGTTGAATTGCCAGTACTTTGTTCGTCGTTTTATTAAATGAAAAATCGTTCTAGATGTGAACGATCCTTTTAAACATTTTATTAGTTTAATTTTTTTACATTATTAGAAATGCCTTCCTCTTACATCAAAATCCTTAATAATTATTCTTAAAAAGGACATATTGTATATTACAAATATTAAAGAAGAAGCATTGCGTTTACTATGAAATATATATCTTAAAGAGAAGAATAAGTAATAATTTCATTCATCAGAATTATGTTGTTAAAGAGGTAAAACGATTAGTTTTTGTTTTAAATATTTTTTCAATAAAAAAATTCACCTTACCAAAAAACATTATATATTTGAATTACTAGCAACATAGAGTTGAACAACTTACCAACAACAAAATTACAACTTCAACTTTATGAAAATGTTACAACACTTTCTTTTGTTATGTGAAAGGATTTTAAATAATGCTTCCCTATCACTGATCTACAATAATATTTTGATTTTTTTGTCCGGATTGACAAATTCTTAAACACGATCAAATGTATGAGCTTAATAGAATGCTGTATATTTTGTTACATAATTTTAATAATAGGTAGTTGGAAAACGCAGAATTTGTCTGTATTGATTCAGTTTAAATATATCAGGCTAAAAATTCTAGTGAAAGAATTATTTATAAAATAATAAAATAGCTCTAAAAATAAAAAATAAACACATCAAACAAATTATTAATACTGAAGACAGTTTTATAGTTATCATTAATTAAATACTGTTTTTATTTATCTGTAGTTTTCTCCATTCAGGATATAGACACCAAATTTCCTTAAATATTGTTCTTAAACTGTACACTTAGTGATAAAAATTCTAAGCTGCTATAAAATAAGTGAAATAAAGATATTTAACTTAAAGTTCTAAATTCTTTTAAGCAAAATATCTTAATAAAATTGCAAAAACGAAAAAAATATGCCTAATTCAAACAACTGATAACCTAAATTTATACCTTATTTTAAATAATTATGAATTTATTTTGATTAAAATTTATTTATTTAATTAATTTATTAATTATTTTAATTTAAATAAACAAAATAAAGTTTTTCGGAAATGTTTAAACGTTTTAGCTTTTCACTTTAGAAAATTTTTAAATTCTCTAGTTTAATATCTCTCAAGATTTATAATCATTTGTGATATAAGATGATTTCGTGCACTTTTTTTATTGTTCAAAATTCAAGTAGAATAAAATCTTATGGATGATTTGTATTTTATAGCCACACTTTAAATGTTTATATTTGCTCTGTTTTCATACACGGTGTTCCAATACAGTGGATCAAGAATTTATTTTCTTATATAAGGCAATTAGACATATACTTTCAAATGCAAAATTTCATCAAATATGGCCGGAAGTTACATGAAAACACCTTGGAAGAGTGACTGTAAAAAGTTTTTAAAATATTTTTTTATTCTTACCTCATAGTGTAAAATCGTTATAAGAAAACTGTTTTAGAAAAAACTAATTAGACACATACTTATCAATGATTGATTTCACAATTATATCGTTTGCTCATTTCCGAAATTATGGAAACGTTACAACAGTTGCTATTAGATATGATATTCGAATTCTGATTATAACCTTCTTCATAACTATTTTTTTATAAAAACATTTATAAAAACCCCGTGCACCACAAAGTATCACACGGCTTTATAACCATTGGAATATAATTCTTGTAAACTCAGTGGAAAGCTAGAAAAGACAAAAATGAATCTTATTGCTTGTTCATCCCCATCTCGATGTAGTGAATTCTAACAAAAGAAACAAAGCCGAAGGATCTGATATTATGGTAGTGGCTTGAAAGAGGTAAAGTGAGCACATTAACACTTTCATAGATATTTTTTCCCTAAATAGATAAAGTAGTCAAAAACATAAACACATATAACAACATTGTGAATTTTATAACAAACAAATGAATTATCAAACTCAAACAAAAACATACTTCAATAATGTGTTCTGTCTACAGGATGAAAATCGATTATGGTTATAATATTGATATATCCTTTTTCTTCGTTTTCCAAACGTAGAAATCTTTGACTCT
>JAOUZG010015698.1:231189-251382 GCA_026289955.1 Argiope argentata | reverse complement strand
AAATATATACTGCATTTTTAGTTAATTTAAAATTATTGCAAAATATATAATAAATTAAATTTTTATTTATATTTCAAAACAATAATATATATATATATATATTAGACTTTTAAAAGTTAAATAAAAAGTTAACATATTTTTTAAGTCTTTATTGATTTGAATGATTATAGAAAAATCAATTTATGGCATCGTTTGCAAAAATTTAAAAATAACTAAAAATGCAGTACGAAATTAAAAATATATCATCTTTAATAATAATAAAATTTTCATTCGAATATATTACAAGTTGTATCAACTTCTGATACATTTATTCCAAGTTTAATAAAGTATCCTGTTTAAATTCCCTCCCCTCGATTAATGATGTTTGAACAAATATATTTTACCGAAACAACAGCGATCACTTTCTGTGTAAGCAAATCAAACACGAAATGTACAACGTCCTTTATTCTAAGTTTAATAAAGTATCCGATTGAAGTTTCATCGCCGCAATAAAGATTGTTTGAACGAAACCTAATCTATGTACAGAGAAAACATACTTCTAAAGGCCCTAGACATCATTGCGACAAAATAGTATTGACCAAAGTCATGTAAAACGTAGGGGGGAGATTAAACTGCCTGGGGGACTGATTTCCTGTATCGAAAAATGATCCACCGTTGCGGTCTCCTTTCCACTGTTCCCGGTCGCAATAAATCAGAGGATTTTCTGAATATCCCTTCCAATCCCTTCTCCCCATGGTATAACCCCAACCCCACATCTCAAGATTCGATCTTAATTGAATGACACTGGGAAAATCTATGAAGGTCCTGTCCACTCTTCAAGGTATGGGGAAGGTGAGAGGTCAAGAAATGGCCGCTCGTTCATCCGATTAGCCAAGGTGAAAGGTGAAACACACACTCTCTTAATCCTTTCATCATTACCTTAAGCTTCTCAAGCATGTTATTCACTACATCGCTTATTCTTGACTCTGTCCAGTACCATTTGATTGAATGCTAGAATAGAGAATAATCTAGTTCTGTAACTATTAAGTATCGTGGATATTCCAATTGACGTATTTTTCTTTAATATGCTTGCCATGTATTGACATATTGATAGAAAATTATAACTGCGGCAGAAAATGGCAGTAATATTTTTGTATATGTGGGGCAAATATACTAGATTGAAAAGAGGAAATATTATTGAAGCTTTCTACTATATTATTTGATAAAGTTGAAAAGGAGCCCCACGTGCGTTTTGCATTTATTATAACACGATTTGTCTTCAGTAAATATGAAATAAAATGAATTTCAGATTAATTTTACTCTTCATTCGTCTGTTTTTCTCTAATTTTAAGCGTCTATTTTCAGTATTTCATGAATTCGGTGTTTCCCAGTAAAACTGTTGGAGATTGCAACTAAGATAATCAATAAAGTCAACTAAATTTTGTTCTAATCATTTAAAAGTACTAAAAATTTTAATACCTAAGAGAGATATCCTAACGCTAAGAAACTCTAAAACTCTAAGAAATTACACTTATTTGTTAATGGGATACAAATTAGATTTAATATTTTTTGGTTATTTAACTTCAATGAACTAAATGCTTTGGCAATAAGACCCAAAATAAGTACTTTAAAATATTTTAAAATTGTAACTGGTGAGTGATGAGAAATAACTATAATTTACTAATTCATAAAAGCATGTATTAAAATTATGCATAATATTTAGAAGGATTGTGAACAAATTAAACTTTACATACGTGCATCAGTATCATTAATTTTCCGTATTCAGATTAACAGAAAAATGCTAAAAATATTTAGGCGTTAAAACTTTATTTATGTATAGGATTGTATTACTTACAACTTTGGGGCTTATACAATAATATTAATGTTAATTTAAATTTTAAAAAATAATAATTATTAAAACTGTAGTTTTAATGCATCTATGAAGGATTGGAAGAAGATTATTCACTTTACCTTCATCTATAAGCTTCATACGTGGGCTATTTTTGAATTTACTATAGATTATAATAATTTTATTGAATAGATTTTTTTAATCCTTCACTTAAAATTTTATGCAGTGTGGAAATATTTATTGGATATTTGATTGAAAACAAAAAAATGAGGGTTTGAACTCTCCATTTGTATATAGCGATATCTTGAAATTGGGTGATGTGGCTTGCATTGAATGAATGTCGGATTATCTGCAACAATTTTATCGTCATGACTAAATTTCTCGGTTAATTATATGCACATTATTCAACAGATTAATTTCTTTATAACGTGGTAATAAAAACATCATATAATAAAAGTTCTAGCAATTTTAAATGAAACAAAACGAAACACATTAAGTGTAATACTAAATTTTAAGGTATTTGCCGCTATTTTAATTTATTATTTATACTGTTCCAACCCCAATAGAGTTACAAATTAGGCATTTTTAAGACAAATAAACTCTAAAATTGCTTTAAAATAAGAATTAAATTGTGATCATGCTTATTTTAGATTATAAAAGAATTTGCGTCACAAAAAGCTTTTACATTAGAAATTTATTGCATCAAAAACCCATATTTTTAGCATTATAAAAGAGGCATGTAAAATTTAACAGCACATAGATATGAAAAAAGATTACCTTACTATTTGGTATCGCTGTAAATATTATTGAATTTCAGCTCCTTTTTGTTATCGTAAGAAGAAGCAAAAATATAACGATATTCATTGTTTTTTATTCTTTTTATTAAAAAGGAGCCGAAAGTATAATTTATTCTCTTTCTTGATGAACCATGAAGCGTAAAATATGTAGGAAGAAGTATAACGATCTAATGATCAAATGATTAGAAAGGAAACCTTTATGTCTCATAAATACGGGATTATACTTCGGGAAGCAGAAACGTAAAGCTACTAACGACGATAGCAAATAATTGTTGTATTATTACTCGTATAACGAACTTGAATAGTGAAACTTCTTTTTATTTACCTAAGTTAAACCACAGCCTATCGTTATTCAATGAGATGAAATTTGTCTTTATTTTTCTCAGATCTCCAAACGGAATAATTTCGAAAAATGAGCGGTAATAACATTTCATTCATGATAGAAAATGTAGATAATTTCTAAAAATTTTGACTTGCTACCTTCGTAAATATAATACACTTTGAAATCCTCGATATAAATGCAAGCAATTTATTGACATTTTTTTCAACATTTCGTAAAAGAAAAGAAAATGATCAGAATATCAATAGTTTTAAATTTGAATTTTTAAAAGTTTTGAATCGTCAGTATTAAAATCTGTTAGGGTAATTGGAAACGAATTTTAAAAAACTTTGTCCCTTTTTTTAAACATGAAATAATCGCGTGAGTAGGAAAATAGGCCTATAATTCTTGTTAACGCTTAATCATGTTCCGGAAGGCTCATTGAACATTGCCTTTTTCGGAATTAATCATTTAATGAACCATTCTCATTTACATTTAATTTCATAATCACCCCGATATGTTCCCAACACTGCTTTTTCACTGTTTTTATATTAAATATACTTTATTTGATGAGATATTGTATATAAAATGCTACCATTATGTAATGTACTTTAATCTGAAGTTATTTATAACCATCCTATCCTCGTGTTTGAAAGAAAAATATTTGGAAATTGAAACTTTCCGAATATTTACTAAATATTGATGCATTTTATGTAAAACAAGAGAATAATGAATGATTTATGAAAACTGGAAATTTATGACAGGAAAAGCAAATTTCTGAGTCTTACATACTAGCATTAGAACGAGAAAAGACTAATAATTCCACTTAGTAATAGAAAATATAGTTCTCACATCAACTAAAACATCCAATTTTTTAATACATTCAGTTTTCTTTCTTAGGCTTTCCAGAAAGGCTTACTTCAACGAAAATATCTGGTGCAATTACTTATTTGATTCTTGTAAATCGTAAAATATCATTAACCACTGAAGAAATGTAGAGTTTGTCAAATTAGTGTTCTTCGAATCTGTCGCATTCATTTGACGTGTGTCACCATCATCAATCACTCAGACTTGCGAATGCTGGATCTTCATTCTCTCATGGATCACAGGATACAAATTTGTTGAAAACTCAGTTATGAAGAATTTTATATAATCCACGTCTCCAGAACCTTCCTTTCTTGCTGAAAATAGTCAAAATAATCTTCTCCAAATTCTTCCATCAACATTGGATTTTCTTCCACCTCGTCATCAGCTTTCTTATTTTCTTCTTATGACTTCATACAGGATCAAATAGTTCTTAATAAAAACTTCCATTCATGAAAATAATATGTGTGCAGATTCTTTTGAAATTTCAATTGTTAATTTGACACAGAATAATAAACTTCATTTTAAGAAAACACAACTGTTTTCCTAGATTTAACATCATTTCCTATTATACAGCAAATTATTCTAAAAGCATGAAAACTAAAAAATTTTATTACTATAAAGCATGTCCTTGATTTCTCTTCGAGGAAATTTGACAAGGATAATTGAAAATACACTCCTATTTCTTAGAAGAAAATACAAAATTTAATTTGTATCTTATTTATGAATTTTATCTTAATTGTTATTTTCTACCCATCCTTGAAATATATAACTTCTCCACTTATTTCCCAAATAATCTATGTAAAGAATTAATAACTACATTTAAGGACGTTTTGGTTTTATTTTATTTTGACAAGATGCAGCTAAAGAAAAATAATCTCATAAAATAACACAGTCAAAATCTGGAAATATTTGCGCTTCTTCCAAAGTATTTAAAAAAAAAGGCACTTTTCATAGCTGGGTGGAGTTTCACCTGTGCGTACTATAGTCACTGCTCCCAATTACTACTCGTTTCCAATTACCCTTCCTCATTCTATTTATTTATTTCCTACTAATTAAAATATCGATAAATATATTTTTAAAGATTCCATCAATTAAATTAAAAGGAATAGTATCATGCTTCTAATATTATTTCTGAATGGATTAAACATATAAAATACTTTCCACTGCTTAGATATTCGAATTATTATTTGAGATTAAAAATTATCCCATAAGATTAATCAGCAAGCGTTCAGAAATAAAATAAAGATTTCTTTATTTAGAAAAGTTTAATTCAATTTTTTTAATCCGCCTTCATCTTAAGAGAGAAAATTTCATTTCTTACTATTTCCAAACTGGATAGAATTTCAATCTCCGCTTCTACTATCTTTCCAATTCAAACAAAAGAGGGCGAAACAATGGAATCCAATTGGCCACTGAAGCGTCAGTAATCCCACCCTCGTTAATAAACTACGTAATGTAGGATTAATCCTAGTATTCGTGTCTAATGAAATGGACAAGGCTTACGTCACTTGGTGGCGACTAATTCCTTGTTCTTGGCTATTAACGGAACTTATTTTAACAAAGAAACGTTAAAGTGTGGTATAAACGGAAGGGTGATTGTTTTGTTCGTAGTTAATATGTTCAGTAAATTAGCAAATATTACGGTACCATGATATCTTAAACATTTTAATTCAGATAGCAATCAAGAAGTTATAATAATAAATTTTTGAAAATTCATTTTTAAAACCTTTTAACAAGTCCTATCTAGCTTTATATAAAAAGTAAAAATAAATTCTTAGTAATTTTTTTCTTAAAAAATCGATCTTACGATCTTTGTAACATTTCAATTTAAGGATTTACAACCGGAAATGTATAATAAATTTCATTCAAACTTCACCTAGAATTTTCTAGTTATATCTCGATTAAAAAATTAATAAGGCTTAGTTACATAAATGAGTTTCGCTGTGAGAAGATCACAGAGGGAAATATTTTTTTTAATTACAACAAAGTTTAATAGATAAATCTAAAAGTTATTAAATATATAATCTATGAAGAATTAAGAAAAGATTGGAATTAAAAACGATTTTAAAATCAAATTTTTTTTAAAAAAAATTCGAATCCATTTTTAGATTTGATTATTCTGAAACTATTTAATAGTTTCAAAAAATTCCCTGAAAATGTAACTTCTATTAATGATAAACAAAGAATTCTTAATTCATTTTCAAATTCGATTATTTTTCTAAACTTATTAACATTTACATATATCAAAAAGTTAATAAATCGATTACAATTTATGCTTAAATAATATCTCTGATGTTTGATGATGATCGATTAATCAAAGAAAAATAGAACTGAACTCATCTTTTTTAAAAATATATTAATTTAAATTAATTTAATTGAATAAATATTTGTATTATAACTATTCCGTTAATAATTTTGTTAAATCAATCAGAAAGCTCATAACGAAATCTTGATGAACTGAAAAAAAATCATGGCTGAGTTATTTCTCAGCCTGCCCACGCGTTTGATGCATGAAGGTTATTTGAAGGACATGAAGCAGATGCCTATGAAATTCATCCACGACATCCATCTTTTACTCTCGATAGTGAAATTAGAAGTGAGAAAAGATCAAAAATCATTTTTAAAGAGATAAACAGTTTCTTTAATATCTTTAAACCTTAAAACTATAAACTTTTTGACATTTTATCTGCACTTTGAAACGACGAAGTCATTTTATAAATTTGTCATAAATAACAAAGTATAGAAGAGAAGGAAAAAAATTCACTACAATCAGAATCAACAGATTACGTTAGGATTCAACACAGAGAAGGCAAATTGTGAATGAAAATTTTCTCAGTTGTATATAATTTTTAAGGCATAAATTTTTTAGAGTTATATCTTCAAGCTAATTCTTGATATAAATATAAAATTAATTATAAAATCAATTTTTAACGTATTATCTCTTTTCAATGAGCTTATTTTCTACGGTTTAAGATCATAACCGAACAATTATACTGTTTTAAATTATAATTGTACTGAAAATAAACTTGAACATAATTTACTACAAATTAAAATGATATTCTTTGGATTTCATAGATTTATATTAAGTGTAAATATTCTTTAAACACTTAATCTTATGTCTTTACAAAATATGTCATTCTACATTTGCGTAATGTAGAGATAGGAGATAGTTATAGCACGAGTCGAACTTGGTCAGAAAGTCGAATCAGCCAGATCGAATTCAGAAAAGTAGACAGTATTATGTCAATGTCAAATTCTTGAAAATAAAATTTAGACGTATTAAACGGGTGTATCTTTCTTAATTGGTCATTTTAACTTAATTCAAATTCAACTCACCAGTATATTTTAAAGTTCCAATATCTTTGTTGGATGCTTTCTTGTCCATGGCTGAGGATCTGGCTCTTGGTCTAGCTGCTGAATCAGTTCTGGTAGCCGGGATTCTGTCGCAGCATTGCCTCCCCCCCCGGTAAAAATCGGGCTACGTTAATATATGCGGTATTTAAGTTTCCCGGACTCTACGCATCCATCGACGCACGCCTTCGCAATCGGCACGCGTTGGAACATCCCACGCTCACATTCCATTGGTGGCAAGAATTTCCCGGCTAAGGCGAAAGGCGGGGTCAGCTCCCGGACTTCTTCGCTCTATCTTTTCCATCCTTTTCTCCATCAACATCCGAGGATGCTATTCGTAAGTGAGCTTTTCTCTTCCCTTTCTGGTTCTACTATTAAAACCAGGTTAGAATGCAAAAGTTTTGGGTTTTCCTAAGAATTAGCATTTTTCCAAAGTTGCTTTGGTTTGAGGAAAGTGAAGTGAAAAATTTGATTGGCACTGTTATTGGAACGAGTTAAAGTTAATTAATTGAAAGTTTAAGCTTTGTTTTTACTATTTTAAAAAGAAATAAATTTTAGGTAATACTAAGGTAATAAATAATAAAATGCAAAAGTTTTGGGTTTTCTTAAGAATTAGCAGTTTTCAAAAGTTGCTTTGGTTTGAGGAAAGTGAAGTGAAAAATTTGATTGGCACTGTTATTGGAACGAGTTAAAGTTAACTAATTGAAAGTTTAAGCTTTGTTTTACTATTTTAAAAAGAAATAAATTTTAGGTAATACTAAGTTAATAATTAATAGAATGCAAAATTTTTTGGGTTTTCTTAAGAATTCGCATTTTTCCAAAGTTGCTTTGGTTTGAGGAAAGTGAAGTGGAAAATGTGATTGTTCCTGTTATTAGAAAGCATTAAAGTTCATTAATTGAAAGTTTAAGCTTTGTTTTTAATATTTTAAAAAGAAATAAGTTTTAGGTAACACTAAGTTAATAAATAAAAGAATGCAAAAGTTTTGGGTTTTCTTAAGAATTCGCATTTTTCCAAAGTAGCTTTGTTTCGAGGGAAATGAAGTGTAAAATTCGATTGTCACTATTATTGGAACGAGTTAAAGTTAATTAATTGAAAGCTTAAGCTTTGTTTTTATTCTTTTAAAAAGTAATAGGTTTTAGGTGATATTAAGGTAATAAATAATTCTAAATATCTTATTGTTAAGTTTATTGAAATTATTATTAATAAAGTAAAAATAATTATCAAAAATAATTGATTTTATCTTACTGATATTGGAAAAATCATAAGCATTAATGGTATCTATATGTTTTTTTCGATTGAAAGCTTGTAGTTAAGGTTGTTGTTTTCTTAATTTCGAATTTATCTGTACATTTTATCTTTTATGAAGTATTTATATCGTTGTGCAAATCTATCTTGAAATCTGCTTTAAGAGTTTTATAATTTTTAATGGGGAAGGCACTATATTTTAGATTATTACCCTATAATATAGCTATCTTAATTTACACGTAGTGTTGTACTTTATAAATATATCTCCAAAAGAAGTTTCGTTCAAGAAAAATTTTAATAGTTAATGGTATCTGCTTTTATTTGTACATTAAATTAAACTAGAATTGGTATACTTAAGTAGAAGTTATGAATTAAGCATAAATAAATGCTTAATATTGTTTAATTACTTTAAAAATAATGCTGATAATTTTCCTGGTAATTGAAAATTATCAGTGCTAATGTAGAAATTATTGATATTCAAATATTTTGATTTCAAATCATGTCGTATTTTCCATATAAAGCATATATAAATGAATATCAAGAGCCATATTTTTCACTAATAAAGAAAATATATTAGCTATTGCGCTTTATGTTATTTGAAAATAGAATAATTTTTTTTAAATTAGCTACAATCATTAAGGAAAACGTCTACGAACTCATAATCTCCCGTTCATAAAAATTAGCTATGAACGAATCTGTGTAGAAAACTTATGGCTTTAAAAATTTACTAAGTGTAAAAAAAATTCTCTAGCAATGAAAATAAAATCACTTTATATAATTTAAAATTAAAAAAAGGTAAATTTTAAAAATTAAAGAAAAACTATTCTCATTTTCTATAGAATTAAAGCAATTATTGCAAAAAAACATTTTTTTTAATTTATAAAACAGTTTTTTAAAATATTAAATGAAAACTAAAATTAATAGTGAAGGGGAAAAAAGGAAAGATTTCATTAACTGCTGTTATGATTTATTTTATATCCTGAATCATTCCCTCAAATCACTCTGAAATGATATCTCTCGTCTTTGAAATCCTTAAATGAATGAAGGGGAAATCTCAATTATCATGAATTAATTATAAGAAAAATAAAGGTTGAAATATTGTTTTTGGAGGGGGCTTCTGATTTTTAGAATTAAATTTCTATTAATTACCTTCGACAATTTCGGAAAAGTCAACACATTTTAAGTATATTTCGGATTGTTCTTACGACAGTACATGAAAGATTTCGGGATTGCTGTTCTGACCTTTGGTATAATTGCAATATTAGAACGCCATTCCAAATTTCATTTGTCTATGACATATATGGTAAATGCAGTCGGAACTCTAAATATTAGCTCTAAGGACATAAAATATTTTCAACATATTTAACAGGTCTTACATCTAACTATAGTGAAAAAGTGTTGTGAAATTATAGAGTTTGATTCTCCATTCAGAATTCTCGCAATCATTGAACCTAAAGTTTGGTCATGGATTTTTGGTGGACTGTTCAAGCCGTATTGACCTTTCATCTCCATTTCCTTGAACGATGTTTTAGAATGGAATAGCAATCATACGGCTAACTCGATAAGATAGCATGCGAAATAGCAGAATTACCGAAATATGTAAGAAAATTGCAGTAAATACCGCAAACTGAATTATCGTCGTGGAAAACTGTAACTTTTTTTGCACACAAGCAATATGAATTGTTGCAGATAATAAAATACCTGATACATATTCAAATAAATTTATAATATATAGGGTTCTGCAAAAAAAATGTAGCATCATGTACTGCAATTGGTATATGTTATGGAAAGAGTTAGCTACGTTGCATATAATTGCCTTGAACTGCGCAAACAATATGAAAAAAAAAAAAAAAACGTCTGAAAAGTAAGAACTACAACAAAACATTTCTTTCAATTATTTTTTCCCGAGCAGCACATTTATAGTATTACATGGTTGATAAAAACTCTGGGAATGTGCCCAATCATCACTCATAGCTGTGTTTCTCATTTTCTCTTAAGAGCTTTGGAACTGTTCAGATATTAAATTCTTTTAAATAGCCTTTTTGAGTTTTTATATAAAAATTAGGTTGATGTAATTTTTTTACACAAGTTTTTATTAAAGATTGATAAAAATAAAAATGGAAGAGAATTCCTGTTTCTAGTATTTTACAACAAATTCTGACTGTCAGAGCTATTGCTAATCTGAAAGTTTAGTGAGGAAGCAGTTTTTGTTCGCATTTGGATTGTGCTTTACTTAAAGTTTCTAATTGTAATAAGGATTGTTGTTCTTTATTCTTCAGTACTTTGGAATTTTAAAATAATTTTTCAATAGTTTCATAATTTATGAATGTAACTGGCTCACCTTGACTTATACTCTCTCTATATATATATATTTGGTATATGCAGTTTATTTAGATTTACATGGCTTCATTCATCTTATAAAGTGTTTGCTCAACAATGACTGTATTTGTCTATAGTTTGGGACATTTAAATTATCCTTTATGAGGTGCATGTAGTTTGCACGAAATTTCAATAATTTCATTTCTAAGATTTACAAATTTTCGCTTTATCAGGATTTAAGTAAACAAAACTTTGAACTAATCCTACCAATGAGTTCTTTATTAAAGCTTTTAATCCCTCGAAATTTTGCTTAAAAATATCATTCGTGATTTAGTACAAATGTTTCGTAATTGATTCCTTACGAAAATTCAAGTGAGAGATACAATTGCTAAAGTTAACTGCAAATATATCAAGCCAGAGTAAAGTCTGCAAAATGTATATTTTTAAACTGACGGTTACACCAAAATCAATGCGTTGAAACGTGCAAGAAAATTAAATATGCCATATGTAAGAAAAATGAAAAAAACTTTGCAAAAAAATTAATTTAACACTTAGCGAAGAAAAGAAAGAATCTCCAGAGTATTCTTCACATTCCTCCAGTGATGTGTCACAGCTGCATTACAGCGAGAATTGTTCTGTCACAAATTAGTAATATATGAAAAAGCCCTTTCCCCTAAATTTTACACAGTGTTACTCATCGTATAAAGTAAATGATAATGCGTGTGATTTAAAAATGAAATTGTATATGTTCCATTTTCTGATTACACTCCCAGAAAATATTACAGAAATGTCACTTTTCTCTGATATATATGCAGATCGGAATCGAAATCAAGATATGGCATCTGTATTGATGTATTTGGTTCAAACAACTCTCATTGAAATAATTCAGCTAAAAAAATCTGGAATTTGGAAATTTAATAACGTAAAGTGATAGTATGCAAAGCACTACTGAGGAAAAATTGCATTTATTCTGTATGCATAGTTGAATGAACATCTTCAAGGCCGCCAGCATTGCGGGGGACCTTGATGGAAAAGGAAAAATGCTCTCTCAAATCTTATACATTAATTTAAGTTCACTTATTTCCTTGATCCCTCAAAATTTTCTCAATTCTCGATAATTATGCAGAATAAAACAAAGGATACTAAAGAAAATAAAGTCAACTGACTGAAAGTATAATGTATCAGTTTCGAGAGAAACACACTGAATCAATATTTTTCAGAAATCTTCATTTAAGTAATTACCGAAAAGTCAATTTCTATGATCCTAAACTTTCAAGTACTTATATTTCTCTCTTTACAATCTCTTACTAGAAGTATGGTGACTTGATCAATTGTGATTCCAAAAAAATTTCAATTTTGATATAATTCACTGTCAAGTTCAAAGAACTCGAAAAATCTTAATCCGGAACCAATCCAGGAAAGTAACTCAGAAAATGAAACTGATCCTGCTTAAATATACCATTAAGATGTTTGTTTATGCAATATTTGTTGTTGTAATGATGTGATAAAAAACGTATATTGAAAATGCCAAAGGCAATTTTAAAATAAATAAAATGCTTTAGGAAATGATATTAATAATTACTAATTTATTTTTTCTTGTTGATATTGTTATGCATATTTTTTATTAATGAAAACAAATCAAATTGTGTATATAAACGAATAAGATCACGTAAATAATGCCCTCTGTTCAAAAGAAGCTGTAGAAGCAATGTAAATTTTTGCAAGTAAAAATGACTAAGTCCACACACCATTGATTCACTACTGCAGTCGACTAGAATTTCCACTTAATTAATTATTTAATTATTTAAACCACCAATATATTCATCAGTAAACTTACTATGAAGGTTACAAACATGCAAAATAATGTTTAGTATTTTTCATTACCAGTCAAATGTTTAAATAGGCCATATTTCAGAGCTGCAGTTTTTGATATTTTTTGATGCGATTTTTATATGAACAAAGGAAAATGCAAAAAACTGAAACTTACAATTATATTTTTTGTCGGTTCTGATAACAATGTGAATTAAAAAATTTGAAAATTTTTTTTACTTCTAAGTTACATGAAATTAATAAAATTATGTTTCTCTTTCCTACTCTCGCTTTTTGTTAAAAGTTCTATTTTAAGGATCCATATTTTGTAGCCTCTAACAACCTGATTGATAATTGCATTGCTTACAAGAATTATATATCCTATCAACAGTTACTCTAAATGTTAAAATATGATCCACAGATGTTCTATATGTAACATATTACCTGCATTTGTAATATGAAAGCCTTTATTTAAAAAAAATATCAAAGAAATTAACCATAAATGATAGTAAAATTTCAGTTATTTGCACCACTTCAAGAACATTCTCTTTTCATTTAAAAGAGTATCAAATTTCTTAAAAAATAATTTCTTTTATTATATTTTATCATAATAATTACTTCATGTTTTTTGTGTACCGAGCAACAGTGTAATTGATGTGTTCACGGATGATAATGTTTGCTTTTATCGATTGATGTTTTCAAAGTAAGGAGTTATATTTCTTTATTATAATATGAGAAAGAAACTGTACTTGATTCAAAATTAATTTAACTTATTTCAGGTGACAGAATTAAATATTAAATGATTTTTACAACCTAGACTGTTAAAACAACATTTTTTTTTTTGAAAAATGATATATTATATATGATTGTGAAAATAGTTTTTACTTCCTTTTTTTCATTCTTCGCTTAATGTCAGAGCATGAAACAACAGGAAAGTTTTATCGTATTGTAACATAATGAGGCATGATTTTCTAATGTTACTGAGTGAGAATGGGGCAAAACGCTGCCCAATCCAAGAGGTATTTTGACTTTCCTTTCCGGCAAAAGAAGTCAGCATCAAGTTATTAATGCGACTTCAGTTTGGATTCTATAAGAAAAAATACTTCTGACCATATTCTGAATTCATATCTATTCAATTTTAGTGCACAGAACAACGAAATACTCTGTTTTATAGCGTCGAGTTACCAATTCGGAATACTCTGTCGAGAATCTTATAGCATGGTTCCAATGGGATAGAAAGAGGAAATTTTGACTTTTTGCCCATTTTTGTTCTTTACGTCAAGCAACCATTTTTCTTTTTTCATGTCAATTGCTTTGTGATGCATAGAATTTATGTTTTTGTAAATCGTATTCCCACTTTCTTTTGCAAAAAAGCATTATACTTGATAATTAAGAAGATCTTACATGCACTCATTTTCACGTAATCGTTAAATTTACCTTGAACTTTAATTCAAATGTTCACGGCTGTCATTCATGGAGGCTGAGACATTATGATGTCAGCGAGTATATGTGATCATGTTTTCCTTCAAAAACATGATATGCTCTTCTTCCCATGTATGATTATTCAATCAAAGAACACCTGTGGTTCCCAGCTCGTTGATGTGCAATAACATTAATATTAATGGCTCAACACTGCTGATTGATCATACAGAAAGCAGCGGAATTTTTGGTTTTTAATTATCTTGTCGGCAGTCATTTTGCGCTTTCATAAAGTATAGTGATAACAAAACTCCATTTGATCAAGCATTCTGTTAGAGACAAATATACTATCAAAATGAGAGATACAATGTCAATTACTACTAGCCAATCACTATCTAGAACTTTTATTTAAGTATTTATTCTGGTTTTGTGACAGAAACTATTTTAATTTGTGAGGAACTTACAATAATTTTTAAGTACATTCCTTCGTAATGTGTTTTGCCAACATACTCTTATTATTAAAAAAAATTAAGAATTTTTCAGTTTCTTGAGAAAAAATTATCGTTTAAGACATTATCTTACTCTTATGAAGACAGAGTGAAATTCTTTCTAATATAGGTGGAATATATATATTTTTTTATTTAAGTAACACAAAAAAACTCCTCGTGTAACATAAAGTATGCCACGAGGTTTACAAAAGTAAGTGAAATGTCGCAAAAAGTTTTAAAATTTAAATTATGCTCAAACGTGGCAATAATAACAAAAGTCTCCATCCTTTAAACCAGATCAAAGAAAAAAGGAGGCCAGGCATCGAAGAATCTCTCCAATTTTGTCTTGAAATTAGACTTCGGATTAGCATGCAAGCTGCAGTGTAGAAGGATGTGCTCTACATTCTCCTCATCCTCACCACAGTCACAATTGCTATTTGACAAAATATCAAATCTGGTTCAGTAGCATTTAAAAGTAAAGTGACCAGTTAAAATATGAAATAATTTGAAATCGCTAGAGAAATAAATGCACTTTAAACGATGAAAAACTGTTGGAGAAAATTTCCTTGTTCACTGTGCTTTCGACGAGGCAAGATATTAAATGTTCCAGTTAACTAGAGTTTTTTCTTTTTCTTTTGCAACAAACTTTCAGTGGGATGCAGGAATACTCATATTTAAAAAGATATCGAGTTTAGTTTCTTGTTTAGTCAGTTGGTCGGCTCTTTCGTTACCAAGATAACCACTATGGCCACGAATATAAGCAAAATGGATTTCCAAAACATTTTCAAGCGCACAAAGAATGGACTGAATTTCCACCACGAGCTTTTTCGTAGTAGCTAAATTATGTGATAAGAAGAAGAAAGAAAGAGAATCCGTACAAATGAGGCATTTTACAACTCCAGTCTTACCATGCAAATTTTTAATCCATTTTACGACGAGATTCAAACACAAAAGTTCGGTTGATAGGTGAAATATCAATATTCCTTTTAGGCTCACATTCTTAAAATAATTGTGTTTATTATATTTTCATTATTCATTGCTGCTGCTTTTAATCATACTGATAAAGGCAGATTTTTGTACTTTTAATTAATTTTAATTACCGCGTACGCAGTCACCTTAGAGTAGAACGTTGAGAACAAAATGCCATTTGATCCAAGGGAAATTTTGCAATTCTGTTAGTGACAAAAATATTGCCAAAATGATCAGTTCTGTATCAATTATTTCAGCATTCTCGATCATAAAACCATTTATTTATATTTTGAAACGAATGTGATTTTTAACTAATGATTTTTCAATGTTCTTTCTGTACTCATCACCACTCTCTTTTAGAGCTGAGAATATCAGCGAAGTTTCCTGTTTTTAAGCACGGAATTACCGCATAGAGTCATTTTACGCTTTTGGAGAGTACGGGGAGAACAAAACACCATCCGATCCAGGAGGAATTTCAGCATTTTGTCCGGAGAGACTGGCAGGGGGAAAATGAATAGGGCAGGGACAGGGCAAAGCCTGGAATGAATGGCGGAGGTAATCGGCAGCGGCACTCCCCCTAATCCAGAGGCTTTAAGCGGCGCTCGGGAGAAGTCACGTCCGCTCCGATGCCGAAACCATGCTCCCGTGAACGGACTGCTTTGCCTTCATTTTGAAAGCTTTGTTGCACTACATTACTTTTTTATTATTGTTATTCAGTTCAATTTTTGGAGGGAAAAAAAAGAAAGGAGCTGGACTCATGGAGAATTTAATGAAAGAAATCTCCATAGATGGTATGTTTAATGGAATGCATGAAATTATCTTTCATGAGCGAAAAAATTAGTTTTTAATAAAGATTTAGTTTTTCTGTTCAAAAGTTTTTAAATTCGAATATTCTTTCTTTTATAAATTTATATTTATTTAATGAATTCAGAGAAAAATTAATTAAATGAATACATAACTACTTTTTTTTGACAAATTTAAAATTAAATTGTTGCCTACAACAAAGAAGCATTTTTTTAACAATTTAATTACTGGTATTTTACTTAACATATAATCTCAAGTCGTGCTTCGCTTCTAGTTTTTTCATTTCATTTTATTTAGAGTATTTTTGACTTTAGTAATTAATATAAGATAACTTTATATGTTGCTTAGATATATTTGTTTGTTTTAGTAATGGTGTATTTTTACATTGACATAAATTTTCAAACATTCTATTTCTTTTGTGCTTTTAAATCCTTCTGAGAGGCTGCATCTAATCAATTTCAACAAATTTAAACCTGGAAAACCTAAAAAAGATTTGTTTTACAAGTGAAATACATGCCTTTTATTGCCTTTTGATTTAATCACGAATTTAGCTTTCATCTACGTAGAAATGGGGAATATTCTTCTTGATTTGACAAGAAATTAGAAGTTTCCAAATTTCAAGAGATTTGAAATGTTTAATGAACCTCTTCTCCCCCCCCAAAAAAGGCCTATTAGCGCTTTTTAAGATTTTTTTAAAAATTAATAATGGATTTATCATCAATCTTATCAGTAGACCTACCTAAAACTATTACTTAAAATCATAGAGATTTGATTTCTTGCATTGCCAAATGCAGGATGATTATAAAATATTTTCTCTTGTCTAGAGGTTTCTGTAGCTTAAATTAATGACTATAATGAGGCCATATTTTATGTTTAAGGCTTCCCAAATAAAGAGTGAAGAATTTCGCGAATAAAAATTTAATACCAGAAGTCAGCGATCAGAAAGTTTCAGAACTGCAGAAGTTGAAGCCGAGAAAAATAAATTTAACACTTCTATTTAATAACCCGTTAAAATATTTTAATAAAAAAGGAAATAAAACTTTATTAAAAATTAATATTGCGATAGCAAATAATGGGCCGATTTCCTCAATTCTGAGATTTCTTTCATCTTGCTCAATATAGAAAGAGTATTAATGCATTTAGATTGAACTTAAGATATATACTTGAATAACTTTTGAAAGTCTTTTCATTTATTTGTTAAAATATATAAAGCAATAAACGAAGCTCAACATTAATATTTTATTATAATACAATTGCTTCAAATTTTGGATACATGATACACAATGATCAGCACAAAAAAAATCATTTCTTTGAACACACATTCAATTAGTACTAGTAGTTTGCACTCACCTAATTATATCTATAAGTCCTATTCAAATGATAGTTTGCAATATATTATTATTTTAAATTAATAAAAAAGTCACATTACAAATTTAATAATAAAATTACCATTTTTCTATTGATTCAGCATTTTTCGTTGAATGTTAATAAAATTCATACTTATCAATTCATTTAATTTGCCTATCAGATCAAAATCATACTTGGTCTTCATCATTTATGATTTAAGCTTTGGTATTGATCAAGTAATAAATAATTGTTAGCTATTTAATATATATCGAATATTTATAAAAATCGCAAAATATAAATACATGCAAAAAACAACTAAATGTCACTGCCCTCAAAGAATTAGTCGACTTAATGTACGAGGCCTTTGAACATTACCTAATAGCTACCATAAAAGATATTCACTTTTGAAAGATATGAAGAATAATGTTTTCGCCGACAAAATAATTAGGTCTCTTGACAGTCGCCAATTTATAAGATGGCTTTTTCTCATCCATTTTCTTGCCTTCTTTCGTTACGTGAACAAAGACAGAACATGTCCATTTCCTGGCCGAAATATGAAGCTAACAATGCGTTGCTGTTCCAATGCACTGAATAAAAAAAGATGGTATTCAACTAAGGGGGGGGGGAAGAGATTAAGTTTAACTATCCTTTTTTCAATTTTGAAAATATAATGCTAGCTTTCTATTGATTTTTGAAATTTTAGTACAAAAAGTGTATTTAAATTATGTTTAGTTTATGAAGTCCGTTTAATCTAGGAGATACTTTAATACATGCTTCAAGAATAAAGAAATCAGGGCCAAATAACTGCTGAGTAAAAACTTTTAAACTTTCGATTAGAGGGTTAAAAACAATGTCAAAGACATCGAAAATCGAATTTCAGAGTTTTTGATGCTGTTTAATCGCTATTTTTTAGCGAAGTTTTTAATTGATTTTAAAGATTTTCTCACATTAAAAAACTTTTTTAAATGATAAATAAAGGCAGAACGTATTGAATGGTTATGATGAAAAATGAAAAATATCGACGTATACGTTGCAATAAGTTCTTCTGAGTATAGGAATAATTAATATTGTATCGTGAACTTTTTGACAAACAAAGAATATGAGTACAACAATAATATTTATTACAAGGAAAAAATATTATTGTTTTTCATTTTTCTAAACCAATGAATACAATTCTAATGAAGTCACAGCTGCCTAATTACATTACTATGTAACATGTAGCAAATTGTTGTACATATTTATAAACTAATAAAAATATATAAATTGCCTAAAACTAATTAAAACAGCTTCTATGCATCAATGGTATGTCACATGCCACTTTTTTACGAAACGTGCTATATTTTTAAATTAATGACATATTCTTATATGTTAGTGTAGTTATTACTTTTCTTTCTTTGTACGATTCGTGTCTAATTTAAAAATATTAAAAATCGTAAAAAGCTACGAGATACCGCATAACTCATGAGTAACATAGAAGTGCTTCTAAAGGTTTTAATATGATAGGAAGATAGTTCTATAAAATCAAACACTACCTATATCAAGTACTCTGATTTTAATTAAAGATTTTTTTTATTTCTCTGTATTTTATTAATCAGATTTTAAAAATAAATTCTTTTAAAATATATTAATTATTTTAAATATTTTAGAATCATATTTTGGACTATTTAATTTTGCGTAATGATGCACTGTTTCGTTTTTGTCATAGTATGAGCTTAAATTATTGCTAATTATGCTAAATATAATTAAAGTTTTCGATTTCAAAAGCTCTTCGCATTAAAATAAGTGGAGGAATTTCACAGATAAATTTCTTCGATGTCAAAACGTTTCTTGCAAAAATAGAAATTTATTTAAAATTACTTAATGCCAGCCACTTATTACTTCAAAATTTTTGTCTGGAGTATCCATTCCTATATGTATATTTCAATTCAGTTTTTTAAACCCAAATTTATGGATTTTTTTAAATCGTATATATTCAACATTTTTTCAAAAGTTTCAAAACTATCTTCTAGCTTCTTTCAAAAGTTTCAAAACTATATCAATAATTTCTAAATGTAAATGACTTAAGTTATTGTTTTTCTTCTCAAACGAAGAGTGCCATAATACCGATTGATTAGAGCAGGTGTCATTCTATTTAAATACGCATAGTTCACGTGAGTAGTCTTGATTACAGGTATGTCCACATTTTATATTCATTCACAAAGAAGATTCAGTCCTAGGTATTCCATAAACATAGAGCGACGACTCACAGATTGTACCTGACTTTACTTTAGATTGTACCTGACTCTCAAATTAATCGCCGAATTATATCCCACAACTGTTTTATTTTCCCCAGATCACTCCCCAGTTACTGTTTCCGCGGATGAAAATTTATCTGACGTGCAATGATTCTGAAGCTCCGAAAGGGTATAGTGACGAAGCCACTGAGGAATAAGAAAAACTGAGGCTTATATTCCCTATTTACATCTTTGCATGAACGACTGCAAAAATACATAGTTGCACAGGATAGTTAACTTCGAAAAGAGCACCAAACAAGCAGGTTCTATCAGAAAACATAATTTTTGGCATTTTTTTATTGTATATATATATATATATATATATATATATATACAATAAAAAAATGCCAAAAATTA
>JAOUZG010015698.1:207244-230236 GCA_026289955.1 Argiope argentata | reverse complement strand
ATATAGTATTGGATTGATACTTTAAAATGGCGCAAATCATATGCTGTGCATCATGTGACTACAATATATTTTAAATTCAAAAATGTAACTACAACACATTCATTAGCAATATATTTAGCAACTAACTTTGAAACCCAAGAACATTTCGTATATTCCTTTCTTCATAGTGAGAAAAATGTCTAAATAGTCTTTTTCAAGTTTTTAACATTATAATAAAAAAGGGGAAAACATCTTTATAAAATCTAAATATGATTAATTTAGAATAATTAGTTATATTTAATTAAGGATTCGCTGTAGATAAATATATAAGTTCTTGTTGAGAAGAAGGAATAATTTAAACCTCTCAATCGTAATTCCTGTGCCTCATGCGGACATTTGATAATATCTCCTCAAATTTATGAGCTGAAATAAATTTTTCAAAGATACTTTGGCACAGAAGTTACTCATAGACCATAAAAAAAAATCTATAGCTTTCTACAGATTCTAAAATCCATTTGTGAAACAGTGCATTCCCATAAATGGAGGTATAAACAAATAAGATCTAACCTAATGAAAGTAAAAGCAACACAGTTAAAATCCATCTCTACGTCAAATTAGGAAAATATTCAAAATAATTTTATAGCATTATAGCACCAAAAGCAGTGAAAATAATGTTTATATGGAGAAACGAACTAATACCAAAAGTCATTTTATTATTATTCTTTAAAATCATATTTAAATTTTTATGAACATTTAACATTCCTTATTGTTGTTGTTATTATGCAACTTTCCATGGACAAGCCCGCTGACGCGTCAGCGGATTTTAGCCGAAATAAATGTCTCTTCTTGAAGTAGCTCCAACTAAGGCCAAGAGTACGACTTTAGCTAAACAAACATCACATTCGCTTGCACAGCCTCTTTTCACAGAGGGGCACATTCACACAGAAAAACAGCTATACCCTAACCGTAACTCGAACCCGGGACGCCCTGATCACAAGAAAGACACGCTACCTCTATGCCAGGACGTCGGCAACAATTCTTACAAAAAATATTGATTACTGACCGTGTACTTCAGCAGTATCTTAGTTATTTAACCCTTTGCACTCCGATGGTTCCTCTGACTCACCATTCAACATTGTACATCATTTTGACATTTTATTTATTTATTTTTCAAATTCAATTGTTAAAAACGCCTAGATAATGGTTAAAAGATGTAGATTATTTTTTCAAAGAAATTTGACTTAAAAGAATTACGTATATTTATCTTTCAAAGCAATAAACAAATCATTGTATTAGGTGAATAATTTTGCATCTAATTATTTTTCGGAGTTCAAAAGGTTAAACATGTAATTTTATATTGCATTTCACAAAATGAAACTCATAGTGGTAGTCTTAATTTCTGAGCAGAGGGTCAGCAAAAGGTACTGATTGAATTATCATGAAAACGTATAGTCGGAGGCGAATTTGTCTCTGGATCAATCAATTTAACAATAACAAATTCCTCTACTTATTTTTGCAATTAATTCTATAAATCTATATAATAATAAGTTTCTTACCAGTTAACAAAAGTAAGAAGTTTTTTAATCTGTTGATAAATGATTAATACATTCTTGATAAATATAACCCAACTTTTCAAATAAAATCAATTCGTTGCTAACTTCTGTTGCTTTGTATGTTTGCTTTTATACATGTGAGAATTCCCATTAAAAAATTTTTGAGTTTCATTTAATGCATTCGTACTTTTTTTATTTGCCTTTTTAAGAAAATTTATGCCTTTTAAAAATTTATTTCCTCTTCTAGTTTGTACAAAGACTTTCTTGACTTTTATATATGAAGTATCTCAGCCTCTCTTTTAGTGATCATTTCTGTAGACTTGGGTTCAACCAATATAACATAAAGCGAAAGAATAGAATTAGGAAATTAAAACTTTAAATCGTTCGTATTAAAAATGTTATTTAATATGTCTGGATGAAATTGCATCTTAAAATTTCATAGATGTTTAAATTTAAGAAAAAACTAGTAGCATTTATATATTTGCAACTAAAAGAAAACTGTAAAATTAAAGTATTCTATCTTCAATAAATTTGGTTTTCCAACAGTAATCTTTTTGAAAATTCTTAAATTATGAAGCTGTATTTCAAATAAAATTTTTACTTGTTTTATTTATATATATTTCGATGGTTATTACAATTATCTCCTGATGACAAATAGGATAAGAGTAGCATGTATCCTAATTTAAATTGACATCTTATTTATCATAAAATTGTTTCCAATGGAAGATTTACTGCAAAAATTCAATTGCAGATTTTTATAATATGAAGACACTGGAGCAAAATTGTTTTCAGGTTTTACTCTCAACTCGATTTCGTAAATTTCCCCTGGATTAGTAAGACGTGAACATTGAATAGATTTTGAAACCTTTTAAGATCTCGAGGAACGAGGTCAGCAACTCTAGCACAGTGTGAAAAACCGCTACTGGAAATATAATAAAAAAAACACGTAGAGTTTTGTTTGAAAAATTATTACAGGTACAGTGGATCTGTAATATCATTAAAATATATCAGTTTTATTAATATAAGGAAATATATCGTTAAGGAAATCCAGAACTACTATTATTCTATTTGGTTCAATTTTTAAAGTAATGATTTGGAGAAGAAAAATGCTGATTACAGAAAAAATATGTAGTATTTCAATGAGATAGCTTTGAAACAATAAAAACGGCCGTATAGCAATAAGATGGTATTAATTTCGCAATTTTCGCTACGTTATGCTCTTCTTCCGTTTGAGATTGTTTTTCAAAAGAAGTTAGATATTTCCTTTTTACTTTTTGAAGCCTAGATTTGTTTCTATCTCGTATTATTCGACCATTATTTGACATGCGAGGTTTATAAATTTGGTTTCGAAACCAATTGCAAGCTTTTTATTATTTTCTTGTGAATGAAATATGTAAAAAGAAAATATTACGTTCATAACATTTCAACCTCGAAATTTTGATAATTATATAAAATATATATAATTTATATCTCCCTGAGCCCGAGAAAACTTTTTACTTTCATCTATTTGTTTGAGAGCACAATAATTCAAACCTGGACTTTGCTCTCCGAATGAAATTTCTTATTTGGTCTTTATTCTAGTGTTATTAATCAATATTAATTTTGAATGGAATCTGTTAAAGAGAACTATTTCTTTAATTCCATCCATTAGCACATCAATGCGATTACAAAAATTGCAATTTAGATAGACAAAATTTAAATTATAGTTTTATGACCAGAATTACAAATATGTATCAATTTTTGAAACAAGTATGACAAGGGATTGAATATCTGTCAATATTTCATCGTGTACATGTGAACTTGATTACTCAAAGATCCGAAAAGCTAAATCTCAGAATATCATCTGTACACTATATTGTACGTCTTCGTATAACTTTGACCTGCTCTGCCAAAGAGTAGACTCTCCGTCTATTGGTTTGTCCATGTGTCTTTCTCTCTTTCCATGTGTACAAAAACTCTCAAGAGGAGGACGAATGAAGTTCTGAATTACGTTTCATGCTGAATCAGTAAAAAATACGTCCAAAATGTCTATCACATTTTCTTCGATCTCAGAAACTAAACAGAAAAGTTATAGTATTGTGTTAGTAGATGAGTAAGTCGAAATATATACTTGGTTTCTGAGAAATGTGAACTATTTCCTCTCATTTAGTGCATAAAAAATGCATAATTATTATTGTTTTTCAATATTTTTATTGCTCGATATGTAAAATTTAATTTCTTAAAGCGGAGACAAAATAATAAAGTCTGAAATAAGGAAAAAAGTTTGATGGATGTATCATAATTAATTAAGTTCTTCCGCATAAAATATTAATTTTTTCTTTCATCGGCATAATATTGAAATAAGATAAATACTTTTGGAGGAAAAACATCAATAAATAATATTAGAATCATTCTTATATTAATATCCAATTTCTCTTCTTTTCTTCTTTATTTATAATTTTTAATTAAACTATCTTGTAGTTAATTGGTTAACTATTCATAAAATGTCGTGAAATTTTTTTAGATATTTAAACTGTTGAAAAATTTTAGTATTAAGCACAAACCTCTCTTAAGAATGATTGCGCTATCATCGACCTTTATTTGACATTGAATGTGTCCTTTCAGTAGGTGAATTCTCCACCTTTCATTATAAGATTTTTAATGTACCTATTTTTACATTATACATAATAAACCTTTGATAATTGAAGATAAAATCTAATATTGACATTTTATCGGAAACTTTTGAAATTTCGCAATAATCTCTAGAACCTAATTGCAGTTTGGAAAAATCTATAGTATACTAGACTAAACAAATTTTAGATATAATTCGTAGTTAAAGCAAAAACTCTTTTATATCACTTATTATATTAAAGCAAACAAATGAAACTAATATGATTACAAATCTCATACATTTTTTATCTTCGAACGATTAATACGTTTATGAAAGTGTGTAAATGCATTTCATTATCTTTTAAAAATTCATTCGCAAATAAAAAGTGATCATAATTTAATTCCTTTAAATCGATTATTACAATTGAATCGTGATATATTTCTCAAAATAAAGGTATTCCTTAATACAGTATTTATTGGATTTGATTAAGCTCCGTTATTGTGAAAAACTATTCAATTGAATGCTGAAAATCTTGTGCATTTATTGATGAGATACCAAGTTTTTTAAAAAGAAGTTTTGTAATGTATGGATTGATTGTATCTATCCGAAAAAAAGAGTTTTAATTTTCAAACCATTCTTTTTTCTGCAATCTGTATCTATATTTTATCTTTAAATATAATTTCCAAACCTTATTTTAGTCCGTGTTAATTTTTTTTTTTTGTAATTTTTCAGTAAAAAATTTCTTGAGTAGACATGTTTACGAATAAAACAAAATTATAAGAAATTATTGATGAAATTACAGCAAATTTACTCAAAATAAGCTATGCGTTTTCACTCTGACTCAGTGAAAATTAATCGAACTGAATCGTTTTTACTTACAAGTAAAAATAATAAAGGTAAGTTGTTGTTATCAAATAAGAAAAAAAACTTAAAGGTTTAAATTTAAAAGGAGAAATATGTGGAAATGAAAGTTAATGCTGAAATAATTAACATAAGCTTCGAAAATTTATTTTCATTCCAAAGAAAATAACGTCAGCATCAAGTTGTAATCTTCTCATTCTTTATTTTTTTTATTTCAATAGCAACATGTAGAGGAGACGAAAAATACAAAAACCAAGTCAAATCTTTCCTATATTCTTTTTTTTTTAATTTTAATTACTCTGCTGATTGTAACTTAAGATTGGTTTTTATAATACAAAGACTTTTATCTTGCTTGCACTTTCATATTTCCTCGAACCTAAGCATAAATACTAATCCTTCTGCTCTCTTCTAAAAGAGATGCAAGAAGATTAGCGATTTCCACTGATGGGCTAGCTTTATGCTGAAAGTTTCAAATTTCTTTTCTAACAAGGGAAAAATATTTGCATTCTGTCCTCGTGTCTCCTTTGAAATAGTTTATCCCCTAAAAAATTCCTGGGTTATCAAAAGAAAAAAAAATTTATCTTCACAATTACGTAACTCCAGATGACTTTTGAACTTTTGTAGGTGTCAGTTTTTCCAGTATAAATTGCAGAATTGTGCGATGACGTCAGAGCCGCAGTTGTGACGCAGTCGTGACGTCGAATGCGGCGCCATTGATCTGATCTGCGATTTGTTGAACAGTAAGAGATGCATTCTTATTGGTTCGCGATTTGAAGGATTCTTGGACTGTTTCTTTCGCAATAAAAAAAATCCACTTACAGAACGAGCATTATTTACATCACATAATATATCATTAGCAAAAAACTCTAGAAGAGAATATATTTATGGCTTCAAAACTATCTTTAATGATCATTTTATGTTCCACCCAACTGGTTTTGAAGCCTGGTTGTGTATATAGTTTTAAAAGTTATCAGAGCGCAGATGTCAGAATTTGATATATTTAACGACTTTAATATCCAGTTAATGTTTGTTTCCTTTCTCTTGACCCAACCTTAATAACTGATTCCGATATACAATTGGTTTTTCATCTCTTGATTTGACAACTTTGATTTGTTTTTATACCGACAGAAAAATATTCATTGCTTTAGTTATCCGAATTTTGCAAAGCCCATAACTAGATAAATGAAAACATGCAATAACGAGTTTCTTCTGGAAAACATTGGATTGGGATTAGAGTCGATTATTCGATTATCATTTTATCTTTTCTTCTTTTTTTTTTTCAATATAAAACGTACTTACATGGTAAGTTAAATTATTGCATCAATTTCATTGAGACAAAAGTCCAATTAGTAAAAATTCACTTGATTGATTATCTTAGGGAAAAGTTCGTATTTTTATCTTAATTTTGATGTGTACTGTTATCAGCTTTGAAATTATAGTTCAATCATTTTTCTAATATTTTTTCTGAGCTTTAAAAATGAAAAAAGCTTAACTGTTCTTCTTTGCATGTTTTAATCACGGTCGAAAATTATTAATTATTTATAATTACTAATATTGTCTAACATGCCCACTAAAGTAGTCAGAAATCCATTCCTTTAAAAAAATTAATAATATTCATGTATTTCATTTGTTGTTGTTGTTGTTTCAATAAAGTAGCTTAAGGTTATTAAATACAAATACATAGATGTGTATAAAAATATAGATATTTTTGTTAATTTCTGACTTACTTTTGTTAATTTCTGACTTTTGTTAATTTCTGAGTTATTTGAAACTCACTAAAGTGACCAATTTTTCACTCTTTTCTTTCAATGCTATCGTAGTTTTATTTCTGAAAAATAATAGACATCGTAGAATATTAAATACTAATTGATATAACTCGCCTTAGTTCTGAGTCAAAATATTTTTATTCTTATTTTCATTCTTAGAGATTAACTATTCGATTTTTTTTTTGACATTTTTTCTCGAACTCTTCTTATCCGTCTTAGTACAGGGTTTGTATAATAAAAGTTTATATTTGCTAGACGTCTGTGTAAAATACTAAGATACAGAATTTCATGATAGTTAGATAATGGTAAAATGAAATGATGAAAAGCTTAATTAGCAAAAATAAGTCAAATATGCATGTTGTCCACTTCATCTAGATGTAATCGGGCCTCTTCAATCCACAAAATGCACCAAGGCCATTCGTTATTAAATTCGAATTGCTCAAGAAACCGCAGGTTTATCGGTTGTTACAATCAGCTGGTAAGAGTTGCTGCTCAAGCAATTGTATATAAAATTAATAGCTTAACACTTTTCGAAGAATCTTATTAACTGCGGAGCGAGATTGAACCACATTTTCTGCAATACACCAAATGCTAGTTCTGCATATGAAAAGGATATCCTGTCTTCCTCTATTTGCATCACTACATCATCCATTACCTGTGTTGCATCATACCTTCATCCTCTTCCTCGCTGAATGGTCATTAATCCTGTTGCTTCAAATTTATCAATATTTCTTTTTTTAGTCCTGAAATAGCAACTGGACCTTTTCCTAATTTCTTCAAAAACGGAAATTTTCCCAAACCTTCTGTAGCCCAGTGATTGTTTTAATAAAACAAAAGAACCAGTAAAGCAAGTGCCTGCATAATCAATACTTTTTCTTTGACTTGAAAATAGGTATGACTGAGACTCATCATCGCATTTTTATATCACATGTCCGGCTGCGCGAGCACAGGATTATTACAATTATGATATTCGCATATGCCATAAGACTGATGCATAGCGCCATCTAGTAGTGGTTTGCGGGACTTTTTTGTTGGAAATAAAATATTTTCATCATTTTATTTTGCTATTAACCACTCTTCATAAAATTCTGCTGGCTGCTGTTTGATATAAATGTCTCACAAATGTGAACTTTATATTATGGGCATCCTGTGTTTGTATTCCGAATTTGGAGAAAATCTATTGAACTGTTTGAATTTATATACAAAAAATATCCATATTGCTGTTGATTTTTTTTCCTTGAAAGAAAATAGCATCTGTTGGACGATAGATTCCTGGACAAGGTTTCGGATGCCTTAGAGCCCAATCCAGAAAGATTTATCATCAAAAACGTTTCGATTTTTTTTAAAAAAATACCAAATATGGATTCGACGACGGGTTTGGATTTTTGTGTCGTACAAATTATCCTTGATACTTCATTTGTATTTATATAGTTGCTCCATTGTATTTGTGAGCAAAATTAGAAAATAAAATCTATTCAGCAGTTTATAGTTTTACAGCATACATATACAGGGAGATAGAAATATTTAATTTTTATATTTTCTGAAGATAGATAACTAACTGAAATATTTCTGAAAGTCTTTGGTGTTTCTTTTTTTAGATGTTTTTATTAATTTTCAATTATTTTAACTATATATGAAATTGTCACTTTGGAAATCAATTACATTTTTTATTTTAATTCATTTGAAACAACAAAGATTACTAAATGAATCTACATTCTTGCCTAAATTATTTAGAAAAATCATTCATTTATTCCTATCAATCGATTGATGGCTTGGTTTCGTTTAAAACACTTTTTATAATGTACTACACACATATAATGAGTCAAACATAAATGTATATCATTTGTACAATAAGTTGGAAGATAAATTCATAATTTTTATTAAGTATTTGAAACAGAGCATTTATAAAAATTGGTCCTTAATCGTAAAAATATTTAACTAAGCAAATCATGAACTCTATAGCATAACCTTAAAAACTGGATGTATTTCCATTTAAAAGACAACAGATTTTCAAGCTTGAAATTTGCGCTCTTAAAATGCAAATAATAATAATGATTAGTAAAAGCAGTTATTAAATACATTTTTGTTAGTATTCTGAAAAATAGATTTTTATCTTAATTATTTCCTACTTTTCAGGCTTCAATTTTAAATTCATTATTATAAATATCAATTTTTTTATCACCTTTTTTCTCAAATTTACTAACAAGCGAGATATATGAAAAAATAGTTTAATTAGATAAACCTTTTAACAATAAAATATTTTCCTTAGCAATTAAATAATGAATAAAAGATCACGCGGAATTGTCCAAATTAATATAATAAGGTTAATCGGTTTACTGATAATTAAGTTCTGAAAATATTAAAATAGATCATTGTTATAAAATGCACACATCTGCGCAGAGTTTCAGAATCCTTGTGCATCAAAAAGTGAGTGAAAATAGTATAAAAACTTCATATTTGCAGATATGAAACATATCAAGGTAATTTAAAGAATATGAAAATTGAATTGATTGAGATTTGTAAAGTATACTACAACTTAAAAATTATCACAACTGCATTTCTCACCATAATGCTAAGAATTATTTTTTCAGAAATATGTAGAATAACAATTGTATAATCGTCTCAAGAATTATCTGCTGCATTAACAACACCATTAAAAAACAGCAAGATGTGATACTTGTTCTCTTAATTACACGTTTTTTCAATGGATTGTTTAATAAAAGACAAAATTCTTTCCTGTGAAATTAACTTACAAAATGCAATTTGAATTCAAATATTGTATTGATTTACATTTATTAAGTATACTACGACATAAAAGTTTCCACAGTTGCACTGCACGCCATAATGATAACATTTTTTTTATCTTCTGAAATATATAGAGTCTTAATAACAATTGAATAAAACTTCAAGAATTATCTGCTACATTAAGAACCCCATTAAAAAGCAGCAAGATGTGATACCTGTCCTCTTAATAATACGTTTCTTCGATTGATTGTTTAATAAAAGAGAAAATTCTTTTCTGTGAGATTAACTTATAAAATGCAATTTACTCAAAAAAGGAACAAAAAAATATATCACACTTTCAGACATGAAACAAATTAAGTTAATTGAAAGAATACAAAAATTGAATTGATTTACATTTATAAAGTATACTACAACATAAAAAATTTCCCATTTGCTCTGCTCACCATAATGATAAGACTTTTTTTTCATCTGAAATATATAGAGTGTTAATAGCAATTGAATAAAACTTCAAGAATCATCTTTTACGTTAAGAACCCAGTAATTTGCAATTAAAGAAGTAGAAAGATGTAAAAACTTTACTCTTATTTATACATTTCTTGAATGTGATATTCAATAAAAGAGAAAATTCTTTCATTTCATATTAGCTCACAAAATGTAATTTAATTTCTGATAAGCGAAAGTGAAAATTTAATTGACTGCTTTTTCATCCGCTGAAGGATAAAAAGGGCAAGTTAAGCATGCGTGAGGAAAAACCGCTACTACTTTTACGCATCATAGGTTTTCTAATAAACAAATTGCGAAATCCTAAAAATATATCTAGATATTTATTTAACTTTTATGTGAAACAATAAAGGGACATTCACTCGTACTCTTCAATTCTATCTGTAACAGGCAAAAGGAATGATGGAAAATAATGTGTTAATGCATCTTCTGATTACCAACAATATGTTATATGTAAAATTATTTTGTTTACTTAGATTTTTTTTAAAAAAACTGTGTTTTTGCACTATAATAAAAAGACAATTTATAAAAATTTACTTTTAGAAGTTTAATTTCGTTCTTTTTTAAAGGAAAACTGGATCTTCTTTGAGACGAACCTTGTAAAATTAAAACACCGATCGGATAACGAGGACGATACCATTACTAGCAATATCTTTCCAGGCTTCTGATCACACAGCGCGAAAGGGTTACCCATGATATCGTTTTGGACATGCACTAAAATGGGTTTCTTTGTTAGAACGAGGTTTCGATCCTGGAAACCTAATGATATATCTTTACCGCAAAACCATTGTAGCTTCTTGCTTTAGTAGAAGAAATAATTAGTGGAACTTTTTCATGTGTCATCATTCTGTGGCATTTAAAGAAAGGTATTAAAAGACAAATTAAATCGATCTAATAAAGTAATGGAATTTATTTTCTAAACCAATTTCAATCTCAAAAACATTTTAACATATCATTTCTAAAAATCTGGATTTCCGAAGAGTTAAATATAAAAATAAAAATCTATTAATCCATTATATATCAGGCTTACATGCCTGTCTTGACATATTCCAATGGAAACATGAGCAATAACAAGTTTTAACATAATGACCAAACTTTTTATCTATCATTTCCTCACTTTAACCATTTTCGAGGTTGTCTTAAAGTAATTTAGTATCTGAAAATGGATCCGTGCCTTATTTTCCTGACGCAATTTACTCTGCAATTTTAAAGCGAAGCGATTTTGTAAGAAGGAAAATTGTTAAAAGAGAAAACGTTTTGATGAAAAATGTTTATATTATTATAATAACCGTTAAAAGAATTTTTCTTCTAATTGTAGTTTTTGAATAAAGTTCAGACTATTTTAATTTCAGTTTCTTTAGAGTGAGGGATATATAATTCTTTATTCCTATGACAAGACTATTTAATTTTCTAACTCTGAATTAATAGCTATTCAAGCGCAAGGCTTAGGAATAACTTCAAACTCCTTCCATAAGATTTTCAGTTATTTTTTATAAAATTTATACACAATGCTGTAATAGCATATTGTAATTTAACGTTAGCAAAACACATAATTGAAATCCTATTTCCTGATATCAAGGAATGCATGGAAAATTGATAAATTTAAATCCAAATAAAATTAAAACTGAGTATTGCAAGTTTATACATCTATTCCAAGTTTTTGAAATGTATTTCATTGAAATGTATAATATGAAAGCTGGTAATTCGTTTTTTTAATTACTATTTTGATAAAGGAAATCCTCTGTTTTTTTTCTTTCATTAGCAATAGTTTAAAAATCCTTACTCAGAAAAAAAAAGAAAAAAAATCATTTTCTAAATGCTTCTACAGCGATTTTTCTCTTCCATAAAAGAGAAGTGTACATGTATTTGCAATCAATAAATGATTCCAAATCGGAAAATGCCTTTTAGTATCAAGCAAAAGAGTGTAAGTACGGTTTCTATTTTCGTGAAGGGGATTACTTCTCAGACTTGTGATGAGGAGCTTATGTCGTGTTCGTATCACTTCGAAACTATTAAAAGAAAATTAAAAAAAAGTTTTTTTCCCAAAAAAGGATTATGAAAGTGTCTGCACCCCTAATTATATTTCATTATATTGTAATAGAAGCAGTTTGATTGTCTCACTCATATTTCTAGCATTTCCATACAAATTTCATCTTCCACTTTCGTAAAAAAGCAAAACATGTTCGTCACCATTAGTCTATAATGCTGTCTTAATTATTATACATTTTAACGTCGTATTTTACAGTTCGTTATTTAAAGAATATGTCATTGAGACTTGAAGACGTAAAAAGAAAGTTCAATATTTTTTAGTTGAAATTTTTTAAATCTTAACTTCTAAATGAATAAAATATTGTACAGTAATTTTTGTCTTTATTGAAACCTTAGATATTCCATGTATAATTTTTCAGAATAAAATATTGTACAGAAAATTTTGCCTTTGTCGAAACTTTAGTTATTTCATATATAGTTTTTCAATAGTTTTAGCAATCTTGATTTTCTTAGCATAATATTTTAATCTTTCACTTGTAAGGTATATTTCATACATCGGCTTCACATGAGTTTTTTAGTTTCTTTTAAACAAATTCGCACTATAGGTAAAAATCCAATTACAATTCCGCATGACAAAAAAAGCAGATGAAAGTCAATATACAAAATATAGACAGATTAAATTCACAAAGGACAATGAATCACAAAGTAAACCCACAAAAAATTATTCATTCTTCACAGAACAATATGAGTACCAAAAAAAAAAGAGTTCATCAATTAAGCATCTATTTAAAATGTGAAGAAATTTAACATTAAAATTATTAAAAGAAATACAAAGTTATTATATTTAAAAAAAACTTTAAGGACGGCTCATTAAATATATAGTAAATAGTCATTCATTATCCTAAAAACTAAAAACAAATTCAAAAACATTTTACTAAAATAACTGTTTTCTGAGTCAACATTAATTAAAAATATTGCTGAGCTCTTTTTCTTTTCAAAATAATTTCTCCCTGATAATCCTTTTATTTATAAATAATCCTGATGAAACTTGAAACATTCTGCCTTTTTTTTTCTTCTCGTAGTTAATATGCGCACATTAAATATCTGTAAATTAAACATTTTTCCCCCAATATGGCGTTAAAATTCAGGCATGGGCCACAGATAAAAGCTCGTTTTCATCATATTATTATGATTCAAAATTATGAGGTTCGTCTCAAAACATCTACCGAATGAATTTGAAAAGTGTCGTTCCTGGGGTTCAACTAAGTTAAATATACAATTGATAGAATTTCCATTTCATGTGTTTTTCACCATGAATGACTGTATAAATCAACAATTATCTGAAATGAATGAATACTAGAGCAATGCTGTTCATTTCTAAAAACATATATAAGAAAAAAATGAATAAAAGAGTGTGGGTGGGGTATTCTTAAAAAAAATCGCAAATTACTCATTGTTTTTTTTTGTTATTAACTAAAGAAATAGTGCTATTACCAAGACTGATTCAACAGGGCTTTTCCCTTAAAGTTTGTGATTTTGCATTTATCTTCCTGAAAAGTTTTACTTAAGGCTCTACTACAGAATTAGGAAATTAATAAGTAATAAATTTAAAAAAATTCAGAATGTAACTCCAAGTAACGATTGCCACGAGAACTAATATGTTCTCGTCTTCTTATCTATCACTTGAAAATAGCTTTAACAGCCGAAAAGAAAACAAAAAAAAGGCATTGAACTCCTTATCAACTAAGCGGTAAAACATCTTTGAAGAACAGCTTCTCAAGAAATATAATTTCCTCACACTGGTATGACGGAGAAGTTTGAAGAACGAATCATTGTCTCAAAAATCATTTTGTTATAATGAATATGGCTCAGATAAATATAGCAATAACTCTCAAAATACATTTGACCGTAAATACTTCCCTAAGAATTTTAAACTTTAATAATAAATAAATAAATATAAAACATTGTAACTATGTATAATATAGATATTATGGATGCTTGAAAGCCTTTCATTTAAATGTGATATATGACACCATGAATTAAATCTCTTATTTATATTTTAATGGCTTCTTTTTCTTTTCTCTATCTACAGAGTGGCATCTACACGTGAAATTAAAGAACGGAATAAAACAAAATTTCCTGTGCAGATTGTTGAAGATACAGAGAGATGATTTCAGAGGAAAAATGCAATATCTTATGTGAAGAATTAAAATAAGGATAAAAAGGATATATAAAAATATATTTTCGGTGAGTTCCACATTTCCTGTCCTTCATTTCTGTATGTGTATTTAGCATTCAAATATTTACGAATTTTTGCAAAATACATTATTTTTTGTGCACGTTGGAATTATTTACTTCAGTGAGGTTTTTATGACAGCATATAGATCCCTCCTATATATAATATCTGTTATTTATTTTTTTTTTTTTTTGTTTATGAGGGATTTTTTAATACTTTTAGAGGTGTCATTCATTTTTCATGGCTTCTTCATTAAGCATATGAAATTCGGCTTCATCTGTTTAATTATTTTAAACTGCAGATACTTTTGAACATAAAAAGTTATTTTAGGACTGTTCTTTAAAAAATATGTCACAATTCTGTACTAAAAATATGAGATAATTCTAGAGAACATTTTCACACTTTGGAACGAACATAGAATAAACAATGAAAAATTTGAACATCTACTCAATGGTGAAAGTTAAACAAGAAATAGACATAATAAACTCATTCAGATGTACAAATCATACCAAATAAAATGGACAAAAGGAAATGAATGATAACAAAGAATAAATTGAATACCTTAAGATTTCAGTGATCAAGATGAAGATAGGAACTCGATGATTGGAGCACTAGATAATGAGAAAAAAGTCGGTATTGAAGAGGAACTGATGTTTCTCCTACAAAGCAAGAAAATGACAAATATCTACGAGTAAGAACGATAATTCTTCATAACATCAAACAATAAAACAGCGAGGAATGGAAAGAATAGAAAAACAACTAAAGGCAGAAGAAACAACGAAAATGGAAAAGTTTTCATTCGGCATAGATGAGGATTATAATGTCAAGCCTTCGATCTGTGTCTTATAACGGCAACCCTGAGATATATAGTGACAAACAACTGCTTCTTTAAAAAAGAAAAATTGAAAACGCATACAATATAAATTCTTTGACAGTCAAAAAGGAAAGAAAAAAATAAGAGGAAATAGGATAAAGTAGCTTTTGTAACAAAATAGCACTGAATTATTCTAATTGAGTGCCTTTGTTTCTTCACAATTCAGTTTAGAAAAGAAAAATAATTAATTTGATTATTTTTAGTTATGCACACAGTTACAAGGGCTCCATCTGAAGAAACTTGATAATCGTGATTATAACTTCAAATTTTTCATATTATATGAAGTTATGGAAAACTGAATAAACTCAGGCTGACAGATCAACACTTTCTTTTATTTTTATTACTCTCTTTGGCTGTTTAGAGTCATTACAAATCTTACAGTAATATAAGTCAGAATCGTTAGAATAGTAAAATGTATTGAAAAATGTTTACAAGAAGAATAGCTGTTCAGTAATGATAGAAAGATAGACACGGTTTCACAAACCAAAATATTAAAAATTCAGAGATTAGTTATAAAGATTGCGAAATGAGATTATTATTGAAAATGCTTTCTCTTGTTATTACTTTTCTAATCTATCCCCTTTTTAGCAGCTATTGCCTTTTTCAATACATTGAGATATCTTTAATTATACGGATAAATATTTTAAATAAATGTTTTAGCTTTACAAATGCATCTTCTGAGATTAAATATCTTAATCTAGCAGCTAATCTTATTTTAGGAAGAAATAATTCAAAGCGTAGAAAGAAACAATTCAAAACGTAGAAAGAATCAATTCAAAGCGTTGAAAGAAACAATTCAAAATGTAGAAAGAATCAATTCAAAGCGTTGAAAGAAACAATTCAAAACGTAGAAAGAATCAATTCAAAGCGTAGAAAGAAACAATTCAAAACGTAGAAAGAATCAATTCAAAGCGTAGAAAGAAACAATTCAAAGAGTAGAAAGAAACAATTCAAAGAGTAGAAAGAAACAATTCGAAGAGTAGAAAGAAACAAATCAAATGCGTATTCTGCTCTGAAATTATTCATTACATGAGACTCAAAATAATGTAAAGATCTTGAATATTGTTACGCATCAAAATATTAAACAAGATTTCTTTGATGCCTAAGAAATGTCAATATTTTCAGCCATATTTTGTTCTTGACCATAGAACTCACAAATTCAAATTCGATTCCTGCCAAACCTATATTTTATTGTAAATTTTCATTTAAATGCTACCATTGGTATTTACATTTATTCGAAAAACAATTTTTGTTATATTTAAATATTGTTAGCCGAAAATAAGACTTTATTTTGATTTGGTTTATAAAGTTATTTGGCACATAAACCATTCTTGACTAAAACACCTCAGAAGAGAATTAGGTAAATGTAGTTCAGAATATTGCGTGAGAGATTTCTTAAACTTTTTTCCACTAAAACTTAATTTAGGTTACAGATACAATTTCTGCTCTCATCTTAAAAAAAAAAATATTTTTTTCATCCTTAAATATTTATCAATTCGGAAGCAATATAGTAAATAAAGTACTTAATTAGTAGTTGAACAAAAACAAATTTAATTAAATGGACTAAATCCAAAAATTTACATGAAGGGCATTAGATTAAAATAGTTTTCTGAATTTCTTAAAATTATTTTGATTGTAAATATTTGACAGATACTCTCGTGTAAATGATTTTATAATGACAAAATTAATATTGGTGGCTCCACTTAAAATAAGTATCCATAGTTAAAGAAGCCCTCCTGTAACACATTCCTTGGGAACAGCGAAAAAGAAAATGCAACAAAAAAAAAGAAAACATTATCGTGATTTAATCATATAAGAAAGTAATGCTGTGTTGCCTTATCTGTATTATTTTACTTTACTAAACATTGTCTGTATCCCTAAGACACACTAGATACATATCAGCTGTATAAAATACATGTATAGTAAAGAATAAATGTCCCATCTAAGTGTTGTTAACCATCTGAATGCAAATTTAACATGAACTGTATATATTTCGTTACTTTTACTTTTATCTTAAGCCTGAATATCATTAAAACAGCTTCGAAACGTTAGGAAAAGTCGAAAAAGGAGTATCCAATTAAGGCCATCAAAACATATCACTTTATTTTAAAAATTAAAGGTCCAGAAATAAATATGAACAGAAGTATTCGGGGAAAAAAACTATAGTTTCTCACAGACATGTTTTTCGAGCAAGAACTAAAATAGAACTGAATAGCACTTTTTTAAACAAACAAAATGAATTTATATTAAATATTTGTTAGTATAATACAAATTATTTCGTTAAATATGGACTTTAATACCTTTATTATCTATTTCCTAAATTATTTACTTCTTAAATTTATATATTATCCATTTTTTTTTAAAAATTATATTGCAATTGTACCACCCGAAAGCTAGAGGTTGATAATATTTTATTAAAAAATGATAACCATGCCTATTAAAAATTTGTATTGATTCAATTGTATGTGTTTAATTTATTTTAAATTACTTATATTTTTAATAATGTTTTGAAATATTTTATTACATACTGAAACCTTTTTTCTTTTCATTTTATCAAGTAGGGCAACAATTTCCTTAAAATTATTTAAGTACACTTATGGACTTAAGATTCTGTATTTGGTCTTTGTATAGAGATTATTAAAAAATAGAGATAATGTATTATTTACAAAGTAAATCACATCAATTATTTAACTTTGAAAATATTGTTAATAGAGAAAATTTTTCTGTGTCTAGTTAATAGCCAAACCAAATAATAATTATATTAGAACTTCTTTTATTGTCTTTATTATTATCTTTATTATTATTATTATTTTATTATTATCTTTATTATCTTTTATTGTATTAATTTTCTCCATCAGTACAGTAAATAACGAAACCCAAATAAAACCCTACTAGTTCAAATTGTAAGTTTTTATGAATGAAGATATGTTACTAAGAAAAAGAGGAGCCTCTAATACCTTCTACCATTATCATTCGAATTGTTTGTATATAAGATGTATATCCACGTTCGTGTAGTTAGAAAATTATCTGAAAATCCATAAAAAGAAAATATTAGAGGAATAAAATATGTGCAGATCCATATATAAATATGTCTCATATATACAATTCAATGCATTTTTTCTGGTTGAACAATGCATGTGATGTAGTTTAGAATATATAATTACAACGTAACCCAAAATGTTGAAATACTTTCAAATCGAAAATGTTAATAAAATAAAATAAATATCGTTAAGTAAAAACTGGAGATAAATTAATAAATTAATTGAATGTCAATTTTTTTCAAATATATGTATAAAATATGTATATTGATCTTATTAACTGTTTTGTTTCAGGTTTTTCAGATTGAAAATGGATGGTGCAAGAACTTTAAAGAAAAATTGCTGTCTCTACGAAGCATGGGATAGTTGAACAAAAACCGTGCTGTTCTGCTTTTTAAAAAAAGAGTATAAAATTTGATTAGTGGATTACTGACTGATAATAAAAATATTTTTTCCTCGCTAAGTATTATTGTAAATACTTCCCAAATATCATCAATAAATTTTCAATATAAATTGCTGGCTCTAAGATTTATTTTTGATCTTTGAACAGTAAAAGAATTAAATAAAGTTTATGTCAAACAAATTTCAAAGAAGTCATATAAGAAAATTTCCATATCTATATGATGAATATTAAGAATCAAAGAATCCTAAAAGCGTAGACATCAACTTAATATTTGCTAACTAAAAATTTTTTCTTTATTCATGTGCTTTCCCAGGCGGAATAATCCACACATAAAGATTCCAATTAACACCAATTGCAGAATAATACTCTCTCCATAATATTCATTTATCATTTTCCAAGGAATACTTCAACGACGTAACAGTTAGAAATCGTGGTGAGCAGGTTACCTTTTACATGTGCAAAAGCGTTAATATTTTTCTAAATAAAATTTTTTATGGTAAATTTCTATGAGATAAGAATAAAATTATCTTCTACAATACCACTAAGATAAAGAAAAAAATTGCTAACGCCTCTTCGAATTGTATTTTGCAAAAAATTAACTTTTGAATAAACTAATAGAATTCATATTTTTATTTATTTATTTTATTGAAAAAATTCCCCTTGTAATTGCATAATACTGTAAAAAAATCGGTAAAATAACCAAAAGTAATTTTATTTCAAACTTCTCTAAATATTTCTATTATATGGAAGAATTATAGCTGCAACATGCAGAACTTTTAAATTTAACTTTTTAACTGTAGATATTACATGTATCTTCCACGCCATTCCCGAGAATTCTCGTATTCTTAATGGACAGTTTTATTAAAGTATGAGTAATAAAGCTTAAAACAAACACTGCAGAATAAGCTCTTAAATTTCTCTTAAAAATTCAAGACTAATAAAAACAATCAGATTTTTATAATTTTGCTTTCATCCATATGTTAATGGCACTCGAAACTTTTTTTCTGATGAAAGCATACAAGACACGTAAAAACACACACAAAAAAGAGAAACATTACGAAATAATGACGTTATGAGTAATGAATGAAATAATGATACTTCATTAAGAGAATCCTTATAAAAAGGGAAGTTGCTTCTAGAAACAAATATCTTTTGTAAATTTCGGCATAAATGTGTCAATATAATATATATCAATAATAAAGGAAAAAATTTATTAGCTAAAAACGATGTCCAGGACAAAATTCATGAAAATTAATTTGGGAAAAATAACATTATTAAAGAGAAGCAAGATACGAAATTTACGAAATTAGAAAGAGCATATGTGACATCCAAATCATTCTTATCCTATTCTTTAAAGACCTGGAGCTAAAAATTTTAATTGGAAAATGCCACATCTAATTTAAAAAAATATATTTTTTTAATAATGAGATAATAAGAGAAATAAACAAAAAAAATGTTTGGTCAGATTAAAGTCCCATTTAGAGCTCAATGAGGAATCTTTTGAAAGAGCTCCAGAATACTGACGTATGAACAGATGATGATACCGACATCAAATCCAGCATTTTATTTTCCACATTTTCTGTAACGTGGCTTAAAGATAATTTTCCAGGAAGGATTTTCAGAGCGCATATTTCAAATTTCCAAAAGAGTTTAAGTTTGAGTAAAGAAATCTGAAACACATCGAATACCCAGTAAGCCTTTTTATTTTTTTTTATTTAATTATTTTTTAGATTATTAAATTTCAGGTGAGTGAAACTATTTAATTTCAATTCCAAGAATTTTCTGAAATTTTTTTGAAATTCTTTGAATTTTTTTTAAATAAATATAATTTTAGTTTATTTTTTTAAAATATAAGCTTGTACATCTTTTGCATCAAAAAATAAACACAAATACAACCTAATAACAAGGCAAATTTATCACTATTTTAAAGAGATTAAATATGAACACAATAGAAATATTGGTGTTTCTCTTGTTTTCTTCCTTCAAATACGCTAAAAAAATGCATTAAAAAATGGAAACAAAAATTCAAAGCTATTGATTATTGAATCCTATTATTTTCTTCTTTCATTCGAAATTCAATATTTTTATGAGCTAAACTATATGACTGATAGCAAAATAAAATATATCAGGGAGTTATCAATAATAAAACATTTTCTTCTACAATTAGATGAGATTTAAGAAATTAAAAGGAGAATTCTAAAATTTTAATGATCAATAAATTTAACTAATCAATAAGAATTTTAATATCCTTCATAATGTTAAAAGACAAAAATTTTGCTTCAAAAAATGAAGACATATAGTATGGCGGATTAAGTGTAAAATAGATATAAGTGTATAGATATATTAAGTGATATATATATAAGTATAAAATTGATATAGATATAGGAAAATTCTAAAATTTTAATGATCAATGAGCTTAATTAATCTATAAGAATTTTAATATTCTTCATAATGTTAAAAGACGAAAATTTTGCTTTAGAAAATGCAGAGATATGGCATGGCGGATTAAGTGCAAGATATATATGACAGAGATAAAGGAATTCAGCCTGATCCTATTACGTTTATCATAATTTTGTTTCCTATCTCTCTCACATTTCATTATCATCAGAAAAACCATTATGGAATCAACTTAATTATAGCATTACCATAAAAACTTTAATATTTTGACTTTAATCTGATAAATCACAACAGTTCAAACTTAAATTGTTTTGAAATTTTTTGATCCTTCATATGAATCATTAGATCAGTTTTCGAAAGTAATTGATTTTGAAAAGGAAAGGAAAAGAAACTTTAAGAAACATCCATAAAGCACAGTGAAATATTTAAAAAATATTCATATAAAATTCCTTACCTAAGTACAAAAATTGAGAAATTCACAGGATTGTAGAGTTATGGTTTCAGAAAAGGTGCATACATTTGAAAGCTTAGCACTCATTCTTTATATATATACTCATATGTTTCCTTATAAAAGCACTCATTTATAAAGAATTTTTATTGCAAGTTTCAAAAGAAAAAACGAGAACAAATTTCTTATGAAGTATTCAAAAAATATTCAATTCAAAGTCATTCAGATTGAAAGAGATTCTAAAAAAAAAGTCATAAATATTTCTTTCTTAATCTCAAAATTTGTTACCGATCAATGCACTTGTAAACAAAAAGCCCCATGAAGAAAAGGTTTAGAAATGAGATAAATTTTAAGACATGTAATAATTAACTTAACTTTTTCAAAAAAGCCACCTGTTATAAAATTGATTTTTAACAGTAGTATAAAAATCGATTAAACTAAAGTTAATGAGAAGTTTTCGTTATTTAGATGGGTTAAAATTACAGAAGAATTAATCACATTTTCTTTGTTTTCCAGAAATTCAAGTGTCGCAAAAAGTACGAAAAAAATGTTTAATAATGTTTAAATTTTAGAGGTTATAATGTTTAATTTTTAGCATATAATGTTTATAAGGTTTAAATTTTAAATTTTTTTTTAAATTCAGGTTCGACAAAGTGGTGGAGTGGAAATGAATTAAAGTATGCATTGACTACAGTTTTCAACATAATTATTCATTTTTGAAAAAATAGAATGTATCATTGTAGTTTTAAACCACTCACCTATAGATATATATATAGATTTGCAGCTTTATTTTTTAAAAAGCTTGCCTTTAAATTATGAAAACCTATCAGAATCAATAAAATAGTTTTCTTTGCCATTTTGAAAAAGTAAATTATACTCTCTTCAACGGACTTTGTATTCATTGAAAAGGCTATAGGTAGCATAAATTATTTTGGAAAAATTTTGTAACAGCATTCAAAAATAAACATGCTACAATGTGTAGCATGCTGATATGTGTGTGCAGTGTATATACCCCCCCCCAAAAAAAAGGAACGAGCATTTATTTTTCTAAATAGGTTCCACAGAGAAATATACTTTTAACAATGTTTCATTGAATAAATTAGGCAAATTTATGAAAATATTTCGGTTTCTATGGAAGTGAAAATCAAAAGGCTTATTAAGATTATAATTTAATATTGCCTTTGTAGTCTACTTGACTCCTGATGTTTATTTATGGGTCTGATTACATTTTTCCTCATACGTCTCTTGTAGACACAAAAATTCTTTGCTTGCTTATTTAAGAAGCCGATCTTGATATACCAAGTGATAAACTAGGTCACATTAACGTAAGTATTATTAAAAAAATTCAAATTTTTTAGTTACCGAAAATATTTATTTTTGAACAATTTCTTTTCAATTCAATTAAGGTTTTATTGATTTCAATTAAGGTTTTATTTGACTATTTTTTTCCAAAATTTAACGAAATTTAACACATGTGATATTACTGAAGAAGTCTACTAAAGACCTACTCAGATACCAATATGAAGTATGGCAAAGTTTGTCTTTTATTATCTCAGCAAGTTTAAGGGACAGAAAAATGAAACTTTGTTTGCTTATAGGTAAATGTGTATAT
>JAOUZG010015698.1:184788-202244 GCA_026289955.1 Argiope argentata | reverse complement strand
GGATCATTAATACTTATCAACAAGCATGTATTGCCCTTCAAGAAACACATCTTAAAGTAACTGATAGTATACAATGTCAGCGTTATCCTATTTTGAATAAAACTTTTGATAGAGATCTGTATCAAAAGTCACCGGCGGAATGTCATTACTTGCATCCATGACAAAAAAATATTTTAAAATCAACACTCAATAGTTAAAATAATAAGCAAAAAAATGATCAGTCATGCAGCCTCAACAATCAGTTAGATTTCGACTGTTTCTGTTTCACAAGAAGCTCGTGATTTCCAGATAAGTTATCAATGATCGCTTGGTCATCCGACCACCCTTTCTGAGAGTTAACGTAAAATAAAACTATTAACGCAGTTTGCTTGTTCCTGACAACTAAATAGATTATGCCAGTTTTTTTTTTTTTTTCATGCATAGCTGATCAGTTGGTAAGTACACTATATGTTTATTGTGCAAGAAGGCCTTAAAATATTATTTCATTTGTTTTGGTAAAATGCAATTGATCAAAGGTTAATCAAAATGGATAAATTATTGCTATTAACGTGAGGGATTAGCAGTTAATCACCAAAAGTGGTTAGTATCTTTTAAGTTAAAATCAGAAAAGGAATATCTATCAGTCTTTTGTTTATCCAATGAAAAAGATTAATTTTGAACAGCAATCATTTTCATCAAACGATAAATTCTGATGCTATAGCACAATTTTTCTTTTCTGCTTCAATCAGAGTTCCCAGTAATTGAGGGGAGAAGCACTTATCGAAATTGAGGTGACACGCCTCCCTCCCCTGTAAAGTGTCATCGTCTCTTAAGACGAATAATTCCATTACTAATAATGTCAGATCACTGAAATTAATGGGAATAATTTAAATGAAGTTTTTATTTTCTAAATTAATGAAAACATCTTAATTTAGTAAATCATAAATGATAATTAAATATTTAAGTAAAAATTTTTTGATTGTCTTTTGTTTAGTTTTTTCCAAATTGAAATCTAATGGAGAGCTATGCCAAATCTGTAATGAAAGTTGAGAGAAGTGGCTTTTTCTGCTAAAAAAGTCAAGTACTATTTGCTGAATTGTAGGAGTCAGTTGTCTCGCTTATTTATTGAAAATGATATTATCAAAGAATTATAGACAAGTTTTCTCAATTAAAAGCAAGAAAAGTGACATTTTTATGGCTTACAAAATCTGTTCCGACGTTTGTAAAATTTTGCTTTCATTTTTATAATTTATTTTTTTACTATATCAAAAGTATAAATTTAATGCTACTCAACATGTACTTTTGTACTTCCCACTAAAATTTAATTTAATTTAGTGGGAAATGTCTTTATTTTTAGTGTCTTTTATTCGGAATCAATATTTCTTTATCAGAAAATATGCTATTTGGATTATAAATGGATAATAAAATTTGTTATAATTCATTAAAAAAATTAGTTATTTGAGAACTTTTGTTTATGATTTAATTTTTAATATTATATAAAACTTTCAATATATATATATATATATATATATATATAAATATATTCATCCAATCAAGTTTAAGTAAATTTTTTTAAACTTATAGTGGATGACATTTGCTGTTAATGCACGTTTATAATATTAATTCATTAATTTTTTTTAATTAATTAAAAGCTAACTCCCTCTCCAAAAATCTTCATTTCCCTGCCGCCAAATAAGTAACGAATTCAGTTTGTTTTTCCCCCACATTAATGAGGTTAGGCTTACATGTTTTCTGCTGATTATTTCAAACGATTTTGTCTATTTTTATTATGTTTGATGTATTTAAAATTATATATTGTTAATTAATCGATTATTCATATTCATTTTGTAGTACATTTGAATTAAAATAAAGCAGAATAAAAGAAATTAATGATTTCTGATCTGTATTGCTTAACCCCAACTGGTGTAGAAAATTCAAGTATTTTGGGTTGCCCCAAAAGGCTTTAAATCCTCAATTGGGATTAAAAATTCAATGCTAGTATAATGTTTAGATCAATTATTTATAGTAATTATAACTGTTAGGCCGGGATAGCCTGTCTGGTAGGGTGTTGGATTCGCATCCCTTCGTCTGTGAATTCGAATATGCCAGTCGAAAATTCGCCGTGTGTGGTGGTCGTTAGATCTGTCGTGGTCACAAAGTTTTCCATGTGGAGAGTAATACCACGGGGGTTACTGGGTAAGAGGTTATCGTTCTCTGTTTCAGATTTAAATTACGATCTGTGGAAAAATGAATGAAATGCATGAATGAAGCCCGCCCAGTAAAAAAAGTTTGTGACGTATGCGAACTAGAAATCCGACTTCTGCCTTCGGGTGCTCAGGAGTCCATACCGTCATAAACTACTGCACCCTTCCTTCCGTTATAAAGTGGAACGCGGAAACAATACAAATTGTAATTATTTAATAAAAAGTAGCATAAAATAAAAGTTTTCCTAATTACCCAAGAAGGAATAGATTTTTTAAAAAATTTTAATATTATTTGTTACTTACTATTATAACTAAGCATACAAAGAGAAAATTTGTATTCTTCAAAAAATTCACTTCCAGATTTTAGTAAATCTCAACATTTCGGACTTCAAGTGCGTAAAGTAGAGTTTGAGAATTATGTCTGTATATAAGCCTGTGAAAACAATAGCTCAAAAACGTATTGAGTTAAACTAATTGACATTTAATTGCGTGGTCTTTACAACAAAATTATACATTTCTATCACATTTTGAATGAAATCAATCGACACGAAATCTGTCTGTTTAAATGTTCAAGTACAATAAAGCATGATAGTCAGTAAATAGCTATCTGAATAAAATCGATATACAAATTTAGAATCTTAGCAAAAGTTAGAAACTTATCAAATATTGAATTAAATACGTCTGTAATCTATCTGTACTTTTGTATATTTGTAAACGTGATAATTTAAAAATGTAACGGCGTAGATCAAGGAAATTTGATACGCTATTGTGGTATTAAAACTGCAACTCTATTTTAAATTTTGATTTCAATCGATAAAAGAGAGAGAGAGAAAGAAAAGGCATTTACGTTTGATTGACTTTCTTCATTGTACTATGAAGCACAACACTCAGATGCAGGTGTCTGAAAATAAAAATCTGAACACTGTGGCGTTGACTTTATTACCCAATATGTATGATTTTATAGGAGGTGGGAGGAAACACTTTTAGAGAGTTATAAAAAGTTAAGTTTCTTGGAAAGTTGCGGAGAGACCATTTTTGCTAGTTTAATTAAATAAGGTTCCTTTAAAAAAAACTTGTATTTATTAAGTATACTTTTTAAAATTTTATTTCCATTTAATATAAAAATCAAATGCTTAAACACTGTTGGGTCAATTCGAATTAAAAGATCAAAAGAAATCACTGGCATCTCATTCTTTTATATTATTATTTAAGGATTTTAGAAAATAAAAATGAATGGCAATAAAGTATTGTATCGTATTTGCCTATTTAATCATACACATAGGTATATCCATAGAGAATGTGTGTGTGTTACAATTTGTAACACACAATTTTCTTTTTCAACTTTTTGTCTACCTATCTTCCGCTACAGTCTATTCGCTAGCTTGGACAAAAGATCTTGATAGTATATGAAAATAATTTTGTTTCTTTGAAATTATAAAGAATAAAATAAACCCCAAGAAATTCCATGACTAGCTTCAAATCAAACATTGTTCATAAAATCAAGATTTGCACATTTGTATATATATTGTATCGATAGAAAATATATTCTATCTATAAATGAAGCATGTATAGTTTCAAAATTTTAGGAACTATTCGCAGCAATTTAAACGAAAAAAATTGAAAAGATCGAGGAAAACCTGCAGTTCTTAGCTTACAAGATTTTGATCCCGCGAAATTTAATGAATGATGCTAACTATTATTTTACAAAAATATGCTTAATTGTTTTTATTTTTCAGGAGCTATGACGAATCATATGTTTAATTTAATGGTTTGTATTTTTTAAACAAATATTTATAATGTAAAATTGATAGTTTTATAGAAGTTTTCAACACAGATTAGATAATAAATTAGTACTTTAAATCTTTCGATTCATTAAAGTGATAGAAAAGGAAGAAAGAAATCTACATATATTTAGTTCTATTCTTTTAAATAAATTAAACACTTTATAAAAATCAAACTTAAAATTGTAAGATATAGAGATAAAATCTGAAAATTATCATTCTTTTTATTAGACTAAATTAGTCATTCCTAATAGACTAATTAAATCATTCTTTTTACTATCAAAATTATCATTTTTATAAATATATTCTTTACGGCAAAGTTATGAATGTATTCCTCTTTAACATAAACTTTTGGAAACAAATATCTCTCAATGTTCATTTTATTATTTTCATAACTCTTTTGATTCGATATTAGACTTTCATTTCAAAAAAGCTATCATTAGAGCAATCAGCAGCTTTCAGCGGAAGCTCCTTCCTCGGAGACATGGAGTGTCTTTCTTACATTGATTGTGCCTTCTGTTGTCAATGACAAAAACCTTATATATATATATATATATATATATATATATATATATATTAGGTAATTATACACTGCCCAAAATAATTAAAGGATGTTGTAAGTCTTGTATAAGGTATAAGACCTTTTTTTTTCTCGCATAAAATGGTTAGAGAGAGTCACAAATACAGATTTTTCTTATTTGTAAACTTGGCAGTATGCAAATTTTGAGTTTGGTGTCGAAGACAATGCTTTAGGACATGCAAATTTGATTTGGCTTCCAATTTAATGTAAGATAAAGCACAAAATGATAGATAAAGTATGATAGACATTCTGTAAACGCGTTGTTTCGATGAGTGTGATGTCTTAACGAAGTCATTTAACCGAATCAGAGGTTTAGAGAGTTGTTGACCGGTTATAAAGGGGCCAAACACAAGCCGAAGTAGCAGAAGCAATTGGATGAGATCCTGAGACCTACTGTAGTCCCTTACGCTGCAGCAATTGGAGATGACTTCATGTTAATGGCTTACACTTGCAGACCACATCGTGCTAACTTGGTGAATGATTTCCTTTTAAAGGAAGGAATCATACAAATTGATTGGCCAGTGTTTTCCAGACATGAACCGAATTGAGCATGTTTTGGACTTTCTAGGCAGACAAATTTCTGAACGTGTACCATCCCCACAAATTCTCTGAGAACTGTAAATAGATCTTCTGGAGAAAAGGGACCGAAGACTTCTTCAGCAAATTATATAATTTTTAAATGTTAACGGACTATTGAAACACCTGGTATTTGATATAGTATTCATTCTGAATGGCATTCATACAAAGTACTTTAATGAATTAAATATCTTTAAAAAAAATTCCAGTTTACAAAATATGAAAAATTACATTTAACTATTTCGCATCAAAAAATATTTTCTGTTAAAACTAATGATATTTTGTTTATACAATTCAAGAAATTTTTTTTTAAATTTAGTATTTTAGAAATCGTTTCAAAACAAAACAAGATATTAAATTAGACACTTGATTTCTGTAATAATTTACATTCCTTAAACAGAAATAAGAAGACAGACATAAACAGAAACAGATTAAGAAGTGAAATTATACTAAGCCTGTAATAATTTCAACACAATGAGTTACATTTCAAATTTTAGGAATTTTTCAACCAGTTTTTATTACATCACATTTTATTTAATTTTTTAATTAATAGTTAATTTTTTACATAGCAAATTTCAAGCATTTGAATTTTTTATTCAGAACAATGAGTTACATCTCAAATTTCCTTAATACAGATTTTGAATTTTTTTTTCAGAAAACTTTAAATTAAAAATTTTAGCCCAAAAGAATTAAACATTCGAGTAAATAAGTAAATAGAAAATAAATATAAAAAGATATAGAAAACAAATATAAAAAATACACTATCTTTACTCGATAGAATGTATTTCTATAGCATAGTTGGAATAGAAATGACAGCATAAATTACTTTTGAATGATTGAGCATATGAATAGATTGTTTTATCGATATTATGAATAACATACTTTACTTATCTCACATAATATATTTGAAAAGTTTCAAGCATTAAGAATTTTTAAAATTTGTTTATATTTTTTTCATGAATAAAAGAAACATTACTCGTATATTATCACAAATATTATTTGAAGTTGAATGAAGTTAATCTTGAAAGGAAATTTCAGTTTCCCTTTCAAACATCAGACATTTATATAGATAAGTCCAGTTTCTTACAATGATGTTGTAACAAATGTATACTTCACTTTTTAAAATATGAGCAACAAACTGAAAACTAAGCAAAAAGAAAATACTAGACATAAAGAAATCATTTATTCATAGTTAAAAACATAAATTTTCAATACAGATTCACTATTGTGATGCAGAAGTCATCCCAGCATAATTTAAATATATCATATTTGTTGATATTTGTTTAAATCAGAAATAAAATAAATATGCGATTGTCCCTAAAAACGAACTTTCATTTAATGCTAAGTATCGAACATAGTTGAACTAAAATGAAATAAATGATTACAACTTGGCACATCCGCATTGATAAAACTATCAAAGGCAATTTAAAAACATGCCTAATGAATAAAAACGTTTCATTTAGTCTAGATTGCAACAATGAACTCAATATTTACCCATACAAATCATGATAATAGTGAAGGTCACAATAAGTACACTTTTAATAAATATATAAAACAACAAATATAAACTTATTTTTATAAATATATTCATGAATATAAAAGATATTTTTTTCAAATACTAATTTTTTTCCATTACATTCAGACAGAACAATTCATAAAAAAAAATTATTTTTTTTTAAAAACTCCCATTAGTGCGTCTCATTTTTTCTAAAATTTAAAAGGAATCATAAAACCTTGACTATTGTCACCATGATAAGCTTATGGAAATTTAACTAGAAATTAATTTCATGAAAGATAATTTCAAAACAGTATAAATATTACATAAGCGTGAATTGAGATATAATATAAACTAACAATAGAAGAATGCAAAAAATAAAATAGCTGCCACAATATCAGCAAGCTTAAATAAATATGATAAAATTTGTACCATTACAAACATTAACTTCACAGAAAATAAAATGTTTTAGATTTCACAAACATTCTCAGCATAGAACATTGCTCTAATGATTATTTTCATTGCTTAGGTTGTGGTAAAAATTATTTTTTAAATGAATGGATAATTCTATTAAAAAAAACCGTGTAATATGAAAAATTATTTAAATATAATACCTACAAGCTGTATACCAATAGAAGAATAAATATTTACTACTTGTAGTAAGAATAAAAATGTTTATATAAATTTTAACTTATAAAACAGGTAGAAAAAAAACTTTTAAAAGAAAAAAAAAACTTTTTAAACAAGGAAAATCTATTAAGATGCAAAAATTGTAAATATGTTTTAATGAGACTTTTTCAAAGATTTATAAATCACATAGTTGAATGATAACACAGAATAAAATGCTTTCAAAATTTATCAATTTTCAGAAAACAACTGATAACAATACTAAGAGCAAAATAAATAGCTAAGATAAACCAAATACAAATAATACAAGGTAATTCAAAGGTTTAAAAAATATGAAAAATAGAGAGCATGTTTCATAGAAACTCATATTATATTTAGAAATTTTTTTTAAAAAAAATTATTTACATGTGAACATTTTTCAGTCAAAAAAAATCAATTATAACTTACTAAAAATTAGTACAACACCCAAATTCAATAACAAAATTACATTAATACTTTTTAACTAATTTTTGTTAAAAAATAAAATTAAATCAAGTTAACAATAAAAATAAAACCTTCAATACATTTTCCATCTATAAATTAATGCAATAGCAATTATTAACAGTAATTTGATTTAACAATTAAATAGATTCAAGATTCTGTTGATTAGAACTATTCTTATGGGACCATTAAATTTAAAGAAAAATTAAATTTCAATTCATATTCGAAAATAAAATAAATGATAATATAAAAATAAAGTGCTGCAATGTTTAATTTTATCAAGATATTCAAAAAAAAGTTTCAATTGATTTTCATTAAAATTACTTCAGAAATAATAATTAACAGCCCCAAAGGAATTAGAATGAATAAAATGTAAAATAATGATGTGGCTTATCACAGTCAAGTAAACTATATCTCACTAAAGTTAAGGAATCAAAAGATTAAATGGAATGCACAGTATTTGAAATGTTCAGCAAGTTTGCTTAAGATGATTTTTAATAAAATTCTGTAAAAATGTTCTAATAAAAATATAAAAATTTAAAATGTTACTCATTTGTTCAGTATAAAAATATAATGAATATCTATGAAACAGGAATCTAGCACTTTGAATGATTGCAGATCTTAATCACTCTTTCTTGAAGGATTCTGTAGCGAGCTAGCATTGGACCATAAACCTGCAATTTATAAATAAAATCAATTAAAATTTTCTAAGATTATAAATAAATTAAACGAGAACATAACAGATATTTATTCACATATTATAATTACAATATACCTCATCAGCATCTTTAGCAGGTGTAGCACTTAACTGAATTCCAAGAGGTTTACTAAACATGTTCTGAAAACAAAAATCTTCCCCTAAAAGAGCTGAAATACAAATTTTTAAAAAAGTTTGAAAAAGTAGTAAAAAGTTGTAGCAAATGCTGTAAACAGCAATAAAATTTATATTATTCCGTAAATCAAAAACAAAAAATTTAAGGAAATGAACATCAACAACCAAACATACTGAGAAAGAAATAAACTTGAGAGCATTCCGAAACTTATTTATAAATGAATTTAGTCATTTAGAGCATTCCGAAACTTATTTATAAATGAATTTAGTCATTTAGAGCATTCCGAAACTTATTTATAAATGAATTTAGTCATTTAGAGCATTCTGAAGCTAACTTATAAATGAATTTAGCCGTTCAATGTTCATTTTGAAGAATCACAAACAAAGGGGAGCACAAAACCATAAATACAATAACAATATTAAAAACATACTATATAAATTCTAAATATGCAAAAACGATTTAAGTAAAAGAATTCCGGATATCACATACCGTGTTTTGCTCTCAAAGCTGATCCTAAACAAGCCGAATTCGCAAAATCCAAGACAAAAACAGGGAGATTAAAAACATCAGCCAATACCTACAAACGAAAACCAATAATTAAATTTATGTAGGAAAACAATAAATTTTTAAGAGCCTTTAGAGGGAAAAAAAATGAACCACCAATAACTCAGTAATTTTAATGATAGAATTATGTGTTACAGCGAAATTTACTAAGCTGAAGAAGAAAATACTCAGCTTAGCTTTATGTGAACAAAGAATATTGCCAGTAATTCATACATCTTCTTCACTAACACTGAAACGAAGTTATTTCAACTATTTTTTCGGCAAAGTTCTTATCAAAATCTTAATAAGTTTTTTCATAGCATCCTTAAAATTGCTTCATTACACTGCATTAAGAAAAAATTGGATTGGATTAGATGTGGTAATTTTCTGACTCTATATCATTTTCTAGAATATGCTGCACCGAAAACGCGATTCTCTTATTGAGTTTGTGTATTTAGTTCCATAAAATTCATCTTAAAAGCATTTAAAACTCAGTAAAAGAGTAAATTTAAATTCCTCCCAAAAATTCCAATCTTTTTCAAGAAATAAGATAAATTTGAGTGAGGTTTTTCTTTTAGCAGAAAAGATGAGGTATAATCAGATGAGTTTTAAAAACTTCATAAGATCTCTGATAAATTCAGGACACTCAATTAAAATGTGGCGTATAGTTAGTAGAACATAGCATTAACCTCAAAAAGGTGGAGATTCTCCAAATAGTAAGTGTCTGTGTGTAATATGTGAATGGCAGATACGCAATCGAATTAAAATCACATCATATTTCCGGTTGAAAGATGAAGTCCATGGAGTAATATAGTTTTACTTCGTGGAGCTTATCATTTACTTCTTGATTTCAAGTCATTTTGTCAATTCTTCAGCATCCGCTTACGATATAAGAGGCTGCGGACGATATGTAGCGGGAAATTTAGTTGCAGTATTTGCCTATCCATTACCTGTCATGCAAACATAAGCTGGTATGCATGAGAACAGAATTCTAAAACCTCTCTTATACAGGCGGGATTGCAAACGTTCAATTTTCTGTATAGGACCATAAGAATTTATTTCACATTCAAGGACTCTAAAGCATTCAAGAGTCTGAGTAAATAATAGCTTTTACTGGATGTTTTTCTGAAAGATATGTTAGTGCCATATACAATGTTGTCAATTCAGAGTAAAAAAATGAGGTTAAAATAGAGGAATACGATACACCGGACTTGGGTGTTCTATTATTAACTATTTGGAGCGCTTCTCTAAAGTAGAGGCTACTTCTAATTTTAATTGCCAGGATTTCTTTCTACATTGGCCATTTAAGTCAAAATTTAGATGATGCTGCTTGAGCACATGCACAGGGCATTTCAATGTCCCTGAATCGCATGTGTTAGTTTCATGATCTAGTGAAGAATATTTTCGACATACCATTGTACCAAGACATGACTGTCGGGAGAGTCCATACCTCTGACACTGATAACATCTCAGAGCATTAGGTATGCATGGACGAATGTTTCCACGTAAATAACCAGCAAGCATAAATTTTGGCAGAACTGATGTCATAAAAGTGAAAACAACATGCTTTGTGGGAATTAATAGTCATTCCTGTCGAAAATGAATGCGACAAGCGGCGCAGACCTCTTGTGGTCATAACTCTTCCACTAATTTTGCATCAGATTGTTGTACAAATAATTGTTCTGAGGTAATCGCCCGTGAGAAATGTAATGTTTTATGAAGAGATACTTTTACTGGCCATGAGTCTAAGGTTGTTAATTTACCCAGTGTATCTGCCTGCTTTTTGGATTAAGTTTGAATAAGTAGATCTCCAGAATGCATTTTCTTAGTATCAGATACTTCGCCAATGATATATAGAGTCAATCTATGAGCAAGCAATGGAGAATGTGTGTGAAACGTTTCATCAATATGTATGATAAAATAGCGAGAATGGCGTTGCTTCAGAAATGCTTGAAGAAAAAACCCAAAGTGGAATTTAAATTCCGGCCCCGACGGCACCACCCATCACGGTTCTAAAGTGAAGGCAATTGCTGTCTCAGTATCTACTCTGACACTAGCCGGAATTGTATGATAAGGGCCTCATCCAGGAGGTCTACCACCCTTAACGCAAAACCAAAGCAGGTGACCCTTTCACTTGATTCCGAAAACACTAACCGCTTATGTAGCTTAGTTATCGGAAGACTGATATGCGTGGAATCAACAGTGCGCCACCCGTCTAATGGGTTGCCACACCCGGTCAACAAGTGGGGGGTTTAGCTGTCCATGAGAAGCAAATAGAGCAGCGATAGTTTCTCGCGAAGATCTCCCTCAATTGGAGGAGAACGACAAGAGAAAGCAGCAGACTGAGGGGAGAATTCAGAAGGCAGACCAGATCACAAGGATAACTTGGGGCCGTGAAGCCTGAGTCAAATAAAGAAGGTGTATCCCTGAGGGCGTAATAACGAGAAATTACACTTTCAAATCATTAATATTTGAATTCCTTATAAGGAATAAAAATATTTAATAAAAACAATAAAAATATAAAAATTTTATTATGAAAAAAAAAATTCGGTTTATATTTCAGTTTCCTCAGTAATAACTTTTTACAACGCTTTATATTTTGTCAGAAAAGAAAAAAACTGTCTTGTCTTGCTCAGGCATTAACTTCAATGCATTCCTTTTACAAACATTTTTTAAAGCTAAGAAATTAAATTGCTTTCTTTTCTTATATTGGAAGAAATTTCTTTAGCCTTCACATAATCTAAAATAGATTTTATCTTTTATCAAGTTAGTGTTGTTAATACTCTCAATCATATAGTAATGTTTACTACCGTAATACTATTTTTGCAAGCTTTCAACTATTCTGTATGTTCACTTTTGAAAATAGATACTGAAGTAAATACATATCTTCCCAGTAGACAAAAAAAAATTCTAAAGTTTTAGATTGATTTTTCAATTAGTTTATTTACTTAAAATAATATTGAAATATAATAAACAAATGTTTTATAAAGAAATAGCCATTTGCAGAAGAGCAATAGAGAGCTTAAGTAGATTAAAAATAAATTCATGTTATATCAGGGAATACATAAAATTATGCCCGAAAACATAGATTTTCTCCTGGAATAGAAAAAAAGGAAATAAAACTCAATGAAAAGAATATATTTTCCCAAAATTGTCAGCATTTCTCAAAACTGGAGAAAATTGTTTTTCATTGGCCTTTGAATTCATTTACATCCCGCTACAGGTGAAAGATCAGTGCCACAAAGATAATACATTGATATGTTCTGATCAGAAAATCATTGATAAAAGATCATCAAAAAGAAAAATAATCATTAGGTTTAAAAAAAAGCTTTTAAGGTTCCAATATGGTGATAATTTTTTAAAAAACCGTATTTTCTACGGATAAGGAAGAAGTTATACACTCTGTAAAGATGTTACACTGGTATAAAAAAGAGAAAAATATAATATTATTAACATGAAGCAAAAACAAAATTTAAAATCTTGAAGAGTTATTTTTTTTTAATTCAGAAAGTTTGAAGCATAAAAAACTTTAAAAATATTACTTGAACTAATGATTTGTTGGTAGATGCGCCACCAGTTGCAATAATTCTTGCTGAAGAATCTGAAGGAAAAAAAAAGACAGTAAGCACAATATACCAATATTGTTTAAGGCAAAACATTCTATACCTCCAAATTAAAATGTAGGAAACAACGAAAAAATACATTGAAAAAATACATATAAAACAATTCTATCCTTTAAAAAACAAATTAAAACCTCCAAATAATACATGTGCACATTATCTAATAAATATTTTTCTTCTTTATTAAATTACTTCAGTATAACTTTATATAGAACATAAATTTCTACACATATTCAACAAACACCAGAGTTAAAATTACAGAAAAAAAAAAAGCATAAGAGTACACTGGCCTCCAAAAGTTAAAGTACAACCTGTTTTTTTTTTTCCGAATAATTCAAGGATAAATAAACATATAAACCAGAAATTTGGAGGAAATATGAATTAAACGATTCTTCACAGAATTCAAGATAGAAAATTTCTTAAGTGCGACACAAACACGATTTACCACAGTTAAAATAAAGTATTGGTAGAGAACTTCAATCTTGGATAATGAAGTTTCTGTTTTATGTGGAAAAAATGTCATGGAAACGTTTTTTAAAAAAATGAGTTCTAGTTTAAGGAATGTGCTCAAGCTGTAATGCATTGGCAGTGTCGACTTTCTATGATGAGAATTAAGTTATCGGACATCGAAATGAGAAGCGAAAACCAGGCATGGGTCTATATCGCACCTCATCTACTAACCTGAAAGACTTAAAACAGCACCCTCTCTACGAAGGTAAACCCCAAAAAACTCTAACGGATTCAGGTCTGAGAATCAAGTAGGCCATTCCATTCACTCCATATTGATACACTCGAGATAGTTCATCAATAAGCCGAATGCGGTGCGATCGCGCATTGTTGCCCATTAGACGAAATTCATTGCCAATAGCAGCGGCACATAGACGGATATATGGATTTTCGATATCTAATACCGTTCAAAATTTCTCCATAGTACACATACAAGACAGTGTCTAAGAAAAATTCCTGCCCAAAAAATATTTCACCATCTCTACAGCAGTGACTTTCAACATTGTTGGATTCGTTGTATCTGGTGCAGTGTTCCCTCCAGATTATCTGACGGCCAGAATGTACGTCTGCAAAGAGTACAGAGGCTCATTGCTAACAGGTCCAAGAGACTTTTTATCTTGCTAAGCGTGAACAGATATATCTGTGTCCTGGTATCAAGGAAAGATACATAACTGGTCGTCTTGCATACACACCTATATTATGAAGGCAACTTCATGCTGTAGTAGCGAAGATTCTTGTCCTTGTCGCCATAAGATTATCTGCCAAGAGCTATGGGGCAGTAGCGTTTCTCTTTCTTCGGTCCGAAAGAGCTAAATAATGGTCTCCCGCAGGAGTTATAACGCATGGAAATCCTGAAACATGTCTTTTAGACACAAAATTCTCCGACTGAAACTGTCTCCATAATCATTTGACCACATCACGAGCCACACTGAGACGCCTAGCAACAGCAGCTTGTGTTAACATATTTCTATTGCTCCGACCGACTGCCAACTTAACAAAAAGAGCACACTACTTCTAGATATTGCTTGATTCTCTTGGATATTGTAAACGAAACTGCTAATAACAAGTGAGGATCAATAATCACCCATAAAACTTACACGCGAAATTACGAAGGTTAGATTTTTTCACATTTTTTCCCACTCCCATATAAAAATTCAAATCTTTAAAATAAAAGTCGCAGCTATTGTTTCTGTGTAAGTTTTTTTTTTTTTAAAGTTCGTTATTATCTGGCATACAAACTGCGAATTTTAATGTTACAACAATTCTTTTAATTACAGGCTTAGAAAGCCTAACCTTACTTATACTTTAACTTTTGGAGGCAAGCGTAAATTAAGTCTCCAAAATAAAAAAGATATTAAAAGTAAATAACCAATTTTAAATCCGAAATCTTCTGCATGTACTCTTTTTGCAAGAAACTGTCCTTCAACCAAAGCTCTTACTTCAACTTCTTTTGAAAATCGTTGTACCTGTACAAATCAATCATGATTTTATTTGAATAAGCTAAAAATAAATAATAATAACAAAATGAAATGCTGTGATGAATTAAAAATTTAAGATGGCAAAATATACAGCATTTCTTGCAATAAAAATACAGCAATAAATTAAATAAAAAATGTGAATAAATACTTCAAATTTTGAATGAACTTCGCCTAAATGAAACTACCGATTGTATTACTAATCACAAAAATAAATTTAATAGAAAAGCAAAACAATGTTAGGAAGTATCAATCCTTTGATATCAGATATATAAATACTATCAGATACATAAATATCAATTTTTAAAAAAATAAATAAATAATGCAATATTAATTTATTATTACCAATGAAAATCAAAATAATTATGAGACAAATTCCCTTTGTTAATCTTACCATCTCTTCAAGAATAAAAATATGATTATTACATTTTTTCCAGCATTTTCTTTAAGGAATATTTATTAGAATGTGCCATAATAAAACAAAATTTTGTAGGTTCTAGTCAATTAAGATCTCGATTATTTTTCAAAAAAAAATATTTCCCAAAATCTCTTAAGATACTTCTACATAACAAAAGCTACTATTAATCCCCCCCTTTTTTTTTGCATTGTACAGAACTCTTTTTAACACCTGTTCAAGAATCAAAGATTTTAAACTTGGCCTTTTTTTTAATGTGTATGCACTTATTTATAGACCTTTGAGATTCTATGTACAATTTATCAAATTAGCATTATTATGATTTCTATTAACTAAGGAATAATCAAAATTATTAATATGACAGAAATGTAACTTTAAAACAAATAACCGGGTTTAAGATTTATTCATATCATTAAAATACAATTACAAACTGAGTTATGCAGTTTTTATTATTTACTTTTCCTTTGACACAATAGTAAAATATTTATTGCATTGATATCAGCTTATTTTAAATTATCAGTTAAATTAATATATGATTTTTAAATCCTCCACATATTACCAAAATTTTATATCATATACAAGATATCAACATCAAAATACCTTATCTGTTCATTGTACTCGCCATTACAACAGAAAATAAATAATTTTTGATATTTTAAACTGCACTTATACAGCTAAAAAGAGAAAGAAATTTTTTCAGAAACGGCAGAAAGATTAACTAAACCACCAAAATGAATAACCAGCTTATCATTAGTTTCTGAACTCACCGATTCATTATTTTTATTGAATCTGAAGTCGCCAATGACAGTAGGAAGAATCTCCATCATATCAAAGAACATACCTGTATGAAAATTTGTGTAAACATTATACATATTAATACACATTAGAAAAATCTACTTAAAAATACTCTGAGTTTATAAAATTTACCTATGTTGCCAAAATTTCCACGAGGTGTACTTTCTAAAATATCGTTGAATAATTCCCATGAACCTTCAGCACATTCATCTCTTATTCTCTCTCTAGTAAGAGATCCATTTTTAAAACTATAAAAGAAATGAAGACTTGTTTAGCAGTACAATGAAGAAAATTTCTGTTAACAGAACTAATCCTTATTCAATTAATGGCATAATCACATTTAAAATTATAAACAAAAAAAATTACCAAACTGATGTACATGAGGCATATTCAATATACTAAATACGAATTTTTTTATGATTGTGATAATAACAATCAGTAAATAACAAGTGAAATTTAACATGGTGATTAGTGTTATCTAAGACAACTTTTAGACGAGTTAGCGTAAAAAGAAAATCGTAAAAAGTGGCTCAAATACGATATCAGGTTTTTCTTTAAAATGATTTATTAACTTTAAAACAAAACATAGTCCAGTTTGAAAGAAAAGAAAAATATAATAAGCATAAATACTAATCTAATGTTATATACTAATCTAATGTTATGTTATATATTGTTATATAATGTTATATAAGGCCGTTTACAAACTTAATATGCTGGTCTGTCATGTCATGTTGGACAAGATTTACATAGGAACTTTACATCCAAAAATTCAAACTGAGACCGCTAGAGGGCGATAAGTGCAGGTTTGAATGAGGAGAAAAAATGATATCGTCAGCGGTGTTAAAATGATTTATATTAGAAAACATCATTACATCATAGAAATTTTCCAAATTCTTTCCAATCGCCACAATGCACGTTTCACAATGTCGACGCAAGCATTTACGCACTCTTTCAAATTGGCCAAATTCATTCCTCAAACCGACACGTGCTGCTGCTTCCGCGATCCTGGCGATAAGATCCATGTCCGATGTTACGGGTGTTTCGAACACCATGAACTTCATGTGTCCCCACAGGTAGAAATCCAGGGGAGTCAGTTCGGAAGATCGCGGCGGCCATTAGACTGGTTCGCCTCTACATGTCCAGCGATTAGAATAAGTCCTACAGAGGTATTCTCGAACAGGGTAGCAAAAAACATAAACAAAACACGACTAGACTGACTTCTGTTTGGGAAGCGCTCAAGGTACATCCGTGCCGCAGTTCGTCCATTTCCATCAATGGCGCCATATACGTAATACAAGTCGGCCATTTCTAAGTTATTAAACTCATTCATCCTTCTCCTTCAACGTCCAGGCCTGAAATGATTGTTTTTCCCACTCTCCCGTTTTCGTGCAATTATCGCCCTCTAGAGGTTGCAGTTTGAATTTTTGGACACAAGTTACTATGTCAAACTTGTGCATTATGATATTACAAACCAGCATGTTAAGTTTGTAAACGAACTTAACATGCTGGTATATATATATATATATATATATATATATATATATAT
>JAOUZG010015698.1:172988-183880 GCA_026289955.1 Argiope argentata | reverse complement strand
TATATATATATATATATATAATTTCTAAATTCCCATTTAGTAAAAAGTAAAATTACAAAAGATGCACAAATCATGTATATCTATATGTGCGTGTAAAATATTTTTTGAAGATGTAGACGTGGAGTTCATTTACAATTTTTATTATTCATGATTTAATGGAATAGTCCAACTTTCATCTACCAAGATTTCTTTTTAGTATCTGCGACGAGCATGGTGCAGCAAACTGAATAAGGGAAAAGAAGGAAAGAAGACTGTAGGAAAGTATTTTGAAACATAGTTTTTTAAAGATTATGGCAACATATTATTTTGATTCAGTGAGATGATAATAACCTGTACAAATATGGAAGTAATGTGAAGTCTGAGTTCAAGTAATTAGGAAATTATTTTTAAAACGTAAATTAAAAATTATAACAGACAAATATATTATTCATTACAAAAACTCACCACAATAAAGCCATGAATTCTTTGCTGTTAATGGGATTGCATAAAATGTGTCCTGATAAAGATGGCTTTGGATCCATAAGCCATAAAAACACAGTATCACTTGTGCCTAAGCTTATTGTCATGTCTTCTTTATTCATTTGTGTTCCAGCTAAAGAGGCTGTAAAGAAATTATAAAAATTAAGTTCAACATTTATCCATCAAACCCAAACTAACCTGGTAATAGGTACAGTATGTGCATATATATAATATAAAATCTTTCATTATATGTTAATATTTAATGCCAGAAATATGGTAAAATCGAGTTTTTACCCACAGATGCAACAAGTACCTATCCCGCAGTTTTCGCGGAATGGAAAATTGTCTATTTTCTTTTGTCTATAACGATTTTCACAGGTGAATTTTTTTTATCTTTCATCATTACAATTTTAAATTACATTATAAAGATACATATGAATTATAGCTAGCTTCATTTTAAAAACACTGAATCTAAATAACGATTTTAAATAATCAGCAGCTAAATCATTTATATATATATATATATATATATATATATATATATATATATATATATCATCTATGATTAATCACAATGACAAAGTTATAGTTTTGATAGTGTCAGGTTTTTTCTCCCTCCTCACCTTTCCAATATCCAATATTTATAGTGGCATCAATTTCTAGACATTTCTAAAGGTAGGTTATAGAATAATGGCAATTTTCTGTTTTCGGCTCTAGCAAAAAAAAAAAAAAAAGACACACATTTACTAGTAACAGGCAATATCTATGTCTCGTTATTCACCTTAATTTTAACTATTAGAATTGAAATATGGAAAATTCTTTTGGTTCTAGCTTCATAAGCCAGATAATATCCTTCAGACTGAAATGTGCTTTTGGCAAAAGGTTATGCTACTCGGGTACAAACACTAGCGTCGCGGGTTCATATCTTGACCTTCAATTTCCACACTCTCGACTGAAAAGATTGGAGAATAAAAGTGGAATTAATAATGTGGATATTTTTGAGTGGAAATATCTATTTTTCAGGTACACGTTAATTTATAACTAAAGATTGGTAAAAAAAAGTGTTAATCTTTCTTATTAACACTTCATAGTGAGGAAGAAACCAGCACTGCATATCAAAGTAGAAATATTTATTAAAAAGGGAAGAAAAAGTTTTAAAGACACAAAAGTTTATACTTTCAGCAAAATGCAATAATGCAGAAGATAATTTATCAAATTTAGGCTTGTCTTGTGTAAGCTCTTTATTGGTCAGCACTTTGCAAATGCCTATATCAAATATTGAAAAGGATAATCCATTATTTACGAAACTTTCTACTAAATTAAAGATTGCAATGATGAACCACATGAAAAATTTTAACATTGTCTGGTAAGCTTTTTCAAAATGAAGGCTATAACACTAAAATCAATATTGATTGATAAAACAAAAGAATATTGTTTTACAGTGTTATGCAAAACATCAGTAAAAATTACAAGATACAAAATTGTTAAATAACTATTTTCTTCAAAAACGCTATGTAAAAAGATTTATATTTTAAAAACATATTAAGATTAAAAAACATCCTTTCATGTAGCATTTCCATACATAAAATGAAACTATAATATAAAATTTTCAAATAGTCCATTTTGTAATTTTTAAAAAAAACACCTTAATCGTTAAAAAAAATTTACTAAATTAAGAAATACAGATGGTGTGAAAAAGCAAAAAATATTTTTACAATAAATGATCAAGTTAGTTACCACTTTAGGAAAATTTACCAGATCCTAAGATAAATTTTTATTTACTGCTCTTTAATTTAAAATAATTTTAATTCTTTAAATAAAATAATTTAAATTGATTTTATTTTCTGCTCTTTTAAATAAAAAGGTAAAATTTGAAAAAAGATTCTGCAATTATTTATTATCATACAAGTGAGAATGTAATAATTCAACAATCTCAATAAGCCAACTTTCAAATTTTTTTTAAAAAAAAAATTTCAGGGATTACCAGCGATCAGTCACATTTTTGGACATAATTTATTAAATACAGATTTTATAATGAATGTAGACTAGCTTCTAATATTTTCAATCAAATGCAAAATTTAATTAAAAAAATATCGTTTAGATTAATTACACAGCCAAACTAGTATGAAAATAAAAGCTCTTTGCCTGATGCAAATTTCTTTTTAAAAAACTGCAAATCATAAGGGCAAATTATTTTGATGGGAGTTTTCATTCTCAGAAATCAGAAACAAACCAACTTTAAATAAATAAATTATGCATAAGCAAGTCAATATACCATTTTAGAGAATTTGAAGTAATCACCTTAATTTTTGAAAATGAGATAATTAAAAGGTTGTCAAACACAGAAAACAAAGGAATTATAAAAAACAGATACTACTATACAATATTTCAAAAATGTAGTTCAAATGTATTCATATTATTATTAACAAATTAGCAAAGTAAATGAACACAGATAAAAAGCAACAAATTCTATATCTGTATATTTACTTCCATGAATCCTACTCACCTGGATTATCACCTGTAAATGCAACTACTTTGCAGTTTTCAGAAAAGCCATAACGCTCTATGAAATAAGGTGACACAGAACCCTGGAAGCAGGAAGAAAAAACAAAAGGCAATGTTTTAAAGTATGATGTGTGTGCACAAAAGCAATATAAATAAGGCAGAAGAAATTTCACACAAATAAAACAAAATGTAAAAGCATAATAGTTGATGCAACAAAGCAGTACCGATACAACCGTCTAATCGTATTCATTAACAAAACATAAAATCTGCAACATAATAATGATCCTAAACACATAAGAATGGTAAAATCTTTCTTCGCAATGATGCAATATTATATTTGACAGAACAGACCAAAATAAAATTTACAGAAGAAATAATACAATTAAGTTACTATCAGATATTTCGCTTATTTATTAGCATATTTCAAATTAATCATTATTAATGAATTTCAAAACTAGTTTTTGATAAATTAATAAATGAGTACCTCAGGAGTAAAATTCCTAATTTACTTAAATAAAATCACTTACATTATCTAGAATAATCTCTCACTATTATCAGTAGACTTTCATTTTCATTAATGCTTGATATCTAAATGTAACAATTAATTCAGATTTTAAATTCGCAGTCGTGATTAAAAAAATTAAATTGAGAGGCATAAAAAATGCTCGCTATAAATATTTTGTTAAATATCTGACAGGGCTGCCACGTCACCACGAAAACACAAGAAAAAAATTATCTAAAAAACTGGATAAATGCAGAGGAATTTGGAAATGTTCATAAAATCTGGGAAAATACAGAGAATTTTTTTCCCCTCTGAAAAAATCCGGTCCTTACAGATCATAAGATTAAAAAAATCATAGCTATCAAAAATGAATAACTTAACCTTTGTGATTGTTTAACGCGGAAACTCAGCGCTTTTTTCTGTACATATCATTTCAATTTCGATTTAAGAGACAGATGTTCTTTTTTAACGAGATTCCTCACTTGTATCTAATGAGTATGAGAGAGGCTTTTGTAGCTGCGTGAATGAATAGAATACATTTCTCTAGTATGATTAGCAACTTTCAATTCGTGGAAGCAACGAGGTGGTATTTAATCTACAAATAACTAAATTTATTGAATAGTTTGTTTATTATTTGAGAAACTTGAGCTTATTCAAAGCAGTTTAGAGACTAGTTTTAAAAACAATGAATTGCTCAAAATTCCGGATTGGACGGATAAAAAAACAATCTTGATTTTGCTGAATGGGTTCAAAAAGTTCCACAAAATCCATTTGCTGCATACTGCTCGCTTTGTAAGAAGATAATATACCTAAGTAATATGGGAAAATAGGCATTTACTAAAGGCACCAATCGAAGAAAACATATGACTGCATATCTAAAAAGAATAAGGGGGGAAAATGACACGTCAAAACCGATAACGTCAAATTTAATGACCCAAAATAAAACGATTTCGAACTCTTTAGTTGAGGAATAATAATTTAAAGATGAAATATTATGAGCATTAAAACTGATTACGTTACATTCGTCCTCAATGCATTCAATGATATATCGAAAATATTTTCACATAACTCACTGAAAGTGAAATACCTAAGAATGTATGTTAGACAGTACAAAAATCTTGTACTTTTTTGAGACAGAGAAGGTGCATTAGCTCCATGAAACTGATGGTTGAAAACTTTGCAGAAGTTATATCCACATACTTGAGTAATAAAATAATTCAAGTATGTGGACAGTTAAAAAAAAGTTTAAAATGTTTTTGTTGAGTAATAATTTAATTATTTTATCATAATAACAAAAATGTTTGTAATTTATTTCTTCTGAGTTCTTAATTTTGTATGACTAACAATTAAAGAGCATGAAATGTACATGCTCTTTAATTTTAATATATTCCCCCTCCTCTTCCTTAATATACAAATTTAGAGTTTTTAAATTCTAGATAGTAAGTAAAGAAAAATTATTTGATTTTCTCTGTTTGTAAATATAAACCTTCTTTTAATATACTATTATTTTGAATAATGTTACATCCTTTTCTTGTTTTCTTCTCTCCTTAAAACTATATTCCATTATAAACAGCACATGAGTTCTATTCTCTCATTCCCTCTTATTGTGAATATATAAAAAAAAAAGAAAACACAATTTTTTTTCCAGATTTGAGTGGCAACCCTCCTTTAAGTAACATTAAAAATAAGAGAATGAGCTAAATGAATTTTAATAAAATATATATCACATATAACCAGAAATATAATAAACAGCTTGCTAAATTATAATTCCTTTTAAGTACAATTCATATATAGTTTTTATTAAATATTAAATAGCAGATAATTTGATTGTTATAGAAACAACTAAAATGAAATCTTTTAACAATACCAAAACAGTACATGCTGGCACTGGTTGTCCCAATTTATTTCTTAAAGAAGGTGCACATGCCTGAAATAATTAAAAAAAATCATTAAAATGAGTGACTGGCAATAAAAATTTAAACTTTTTACACTACAGCTTAATGTAGGAGTAAAAAAAAATTAATAAAATGCATGAGTTCTCAACGAAGTTATAGATAAAACAACCTTATAAATGCCAGAAAATTAAATATAGATACAAAAATAATAAAATGTCCTCAGTTAATAAGAAGCACTAAAAATATAATACTAATTTCAATAATTTTGTAAGTAATTTATTGAGACTTGACATTTTAGAATTTATTTATAATTCTGCTAATTGTATTTTAAAAATTAATAAATTAATCTCGTATCTCAATTTTATAATCACAGCTGCTTGATAATTAGAGTGAGATTTTAAATTTTAAAAAATCATTTGAAATTACTAAATTCTTACAAATTATGAACACAAATATAAAACAAATTTGACTAATGAAGCTTACTGAAACAAGTGGGATAAGTTTTATTCATAAATGCGTTAGTTGCTTTGAATAGCTATAAGCTGAAAATACATCACAGATACTTATTAAAGATCTCCTTGTATACCTAGTATAAAATCAAACTTTTCAGTACTAGCAAACTCACCGAATAACTTATTGTATCAATGTTATTAAACACTTTTACATAATGACATGGATTTAAATGCAGAATTTCTTTAATTTGTGGCGGGGGGGGGTTCCAATTTGAAAACCTTACAGCACAGAATATTAACTCTTTGCAGCTTCATTAAAAGCTGTATTACACATTGAATATAAATTATTGTTACAATAAATTATGTTATTATTTATAGTATTTCAGTACTTCCTGACATAAAAATTATGTCCTTTTTTTTCTTAAAAAAAATTAATATGGGGCATCTTACAACTCTGTAGGTAGTCCATGTGAACTACAGATATAAAGAAATGTTAAAATGAAGCAGTTTTAAAACGGTGACAAAAACAAAACACTTGACTGAAAAAAAATTAATGAGTCTGATATTTCTTAATAAGCATTTCAGTAAATTTTTCTTAACACATGAGTTTATTTCCAATTTTATTTTAATTAATAGCATTCAAATAACAGCATTAAACAATCTTACTACGCAAATATATAAAAAAATTGTTGCTAAAAACATATTAATCATTACCTCTAAGCATACTTCAGACCAATCTTTTGTATTAATGTCCAATAAGTTCATACCAGAACCGTCACTCAGATCGATAGCAGCATATCGTCCTAAGAAGAGAGTAGCACCAAAACTACTGATCAAGGAAATTCTCTGAAAATAATTATGAAATTTTTAATTAAATTTGAAATATTTTGTGTCTTACTACATTCATTTGGCTTAAGAGTTGTATTTCAACTTGAGCTACTGATATGAAGAGAATTCATAAAATATGAATCAGGCTTGGAACAAAAACTGAATTTCATAAAATGATGAATTATGTCAAACATAAATGACAAAAAGTAAAAATGAGAATGATTAATTAAAGAATAAAATGAATAAATTTAAGTTTAAAAAAATGCTTAAGATATTTAAAATACAACATAATTGTTATATAAAAGAAACTCCATTAGTCTAAAAAAATAAAATTGGAATAAGGAAATACTGAAATCCAAGTACCAATGGAAATGAGTCACGTCTCCATATGACATAATCAAAGTATATTAAATAAGATTGATTTATTTATTATCTTACAGAACTGTAAAGAGTATCTACAAACAGCTAATTTTTAGCAAATACAGAAATACTGTGACAATCAATGTAATTACATAATTTCAAGGATTGACAAAGCATAATATACTTGTGATTGTAAAGATTTTTTGAGTCTTCAACAGCTCAGAACTCACTAATGAACATTGTATTAGAAACATCTGATAATATGGTAACTTTGTTTTTAAAGATTGTGAATGTTCAACAACTTCAAAAATTAATGAGAATGAAAAAAGGGATAATTATAATAATTCACTCAGTAATTAAAAGCTAATTCCTTCTTTAACAATTTGAAGACACAAAATAAAAATGCATAATTTTCAAAGATTCACAAACTGACTCAACCACATGAAATAAACTGCTACAAAACTACTAACAGAGAAATTAGGAACTCTAAATATAAATAATCTAATTATACATTTTTAGAAATAATAGCTAGAGCAAGAACATGAAATTTGCAGAAACAGAGTAAACATTTGCCTATACAATTGTAGTTATTGAATAATTCAAAAACTACAGTTTGCAATAACAATTAATGAAATCTTTCTTTGAAGAAAAGAAAACTTAAAAGAAAATTTCGTGTGGTTGTGTTACAATTATTTCATTTTCCCCCCCCACAGGATGCAAGTAAGGCAATTTCAACGTTCATACAACATGTCAATGACTCATATCATTCCAAACAAGCTGATAATATGGTAATCAAGGTTCTACGACTTAAGACAACTTCTCATAAACTAATTAATAATGTAGATGAATGAAAGAAGTTAAATTACAGTTCAGATAAATGAAGAAAAAAGAATGTCTACACAAGCAAGCACAATTATTTTTTAAGCTGTTTAAAATATAAATAAGTAAAACAAATTAGGATTTTTATTTAAAATATTATATAAGCTTTTATTTATACTCGCATCGAATGTGTTAACATGGTGGCAGAAGAATAATTTAATGTAACAAAGAAATATTATATGTTATTGAGAATGATTTGCAAATAACAAATGCCTTAACGCTAACAGTAATAGCACATCTAATTATTTATCAAAAACAATTCAAGATTCTAAAATTTAATAGTTCAAGTACCGGATAGAAAAATTATTAAACAATAAACATTTTCAAATTATGTACATTTAAAAAAGTATAGACAAATTAATTTCTTCTCTTCTTTTTCCCCCAAAAAAACTTTTCTTATCCTAGCTATCATCATATACTACATGCAATATGATTTAAACATTCACTCCAAATCACTAATATTTATATATATAGGATGCCCCAGCAAGACCAGATAAGCTATGCACAAGAGATTCGTTGTTTGGCAGACATAAAAAAAAATGCCCAGAGAACTGTATCTCTACGACCCATAATTTTCGAGAAAAATGTTAGATAAAAATGTATGACATCATATTCGGTTTTCGAAAGAAAAAAAAACTTTTATTCGGCCGCTAGATTGGGCATCGGGGTCCTCTTTCATGGCCAAAGCGATCTCCATATCTGATTCCTTTAGATTTCCTCCTATAGGGCCACGTAAAGGAATTGGTTTATTTAGACCCAGTTACTTCAGAAATGGACTTAATCAATTCGTGTCCACAGTGCGGTTACTTTTTTGAACACTACGATGCCAAAACGTGTACAGTCAGTCATTGCACGACGCGCGCATGCATGCCTTCATATGCGCGGAGGACATTTCGAACCTTCTCTTATTTAATATTATGCAGGTATTGAAGTTCATTTTTACACTTATGAAGTTAGCGGTGAGCCCGCTTCATCCAGAGCTATCTCAAGTCGTGGTGGTGGATGTGGTGAATTTGGACGTGACTTTTCGTGGCTGTAATTTGCTTTTCCATCTTCCTTGGAGTGAACAGAGGCAATCTGACACTGCTCTGCTTTGCAGAGCAGTTTCCTGGTGGAACACCATCCAATGCGAAGACAGCTGCGGGAGGGTGGATGAGTTGGGTAGCAATAGTACCCAACTCATCCACCCTCCATTCATACCACCCTCCATTCAAAACTCATACCGGTTACATCCATTGGAGTATGTAACCGGTATGAGTTTTGTTTACTATTGGCGTTAAGTGATGTTCATGTTTCGAATAAAGGCTTTTTCGTAAACCGGATATGGCGCCAAACATTTTTTCCCCGAAAACTATGGGTCGCAGAGGTACAGTTCTTTGAGCATTTTTTAATGTATTTCCAACAATAAATCTTGTTGAGCAGAGTTTATCCGATCTTGCTGGGACACCCTGTCTATATACACATACACACAGAGTTAGCAAGAAATAAGTTACCCACTTCAGAGGCCACTAAAATGCGTTCTATTAATCAAAATGGGAAAAAAATTGAGCTGCAAATTATTGAAATGATGCGCTTCACTTTTATTAAATAAAAAAAATGGTCGAAAATTCACCGCAGGTTTCGTTTTAAAACCATGAAACCATTTAATATGGTTTATAAATGTTAAATAAAATAAAATTAAAAATATTAAATATGTTCACTTTCATTTTCAACAATCTGCTATAATCAGAGAACCATATTTTCTATAGATGATCGGAATGAAGTCAGAAAAAATATTAAGAATATGGCGCCGAATGTTTACCTTCATATCTGGTAGAGATGGTGGTCTTTTACAGTAGATACTGTTCTTGAAATAACAGCACAACCAAAAGTCGCAATAATAATGACGGCTGATAACTCGTGCTTCTGTGAAATCTGTATTAACAATCACTTCACACGACGATCAATATGAGGTAGTGCACTATCCTGCATGAAAGTGATGTCTTGATAGCACCCACGCTGTAGAAGGGTTGGGATTACAAAATCCCTCAGCATATCATGGTATCGTTGTCCTGTGACGGAACAGGTTTGGATTCCATTTGAAGTCATCTCTTCAAAGAAATACGGTCCAAGGATAAAGGTAGCTATAACATTACATCATACAGTCATTTTTCATGATGCAAGAATTGTTTCTGGTAACGTGTTGGTTTTCCTATGCCTAAATTCAACAGTTGTAAGTGTTAACTTGCCCATTGCGGTAAAATTGGGCCTCATCAGTCCCCAGATTGTTTCATGGCCAAGTTGTGTCAACAACCATTCGAGCAAGAAATTGAATGTAAAAGTTTTACGGAGCTCTAAGTCCCCTTTCCTGCAATAGGTGCATAGACTTGATTTTGTATAGATAAAAATGCAAAACCTGCCGCACGATTTTTCGTACAGTAGAATACGGCATATCCAGAACACGGAAAAAAACTAGCAAACTCAAATTATTATGCGGCAACTGGCTTCAAGAAGGGCAAGAAAGGCACATTTTCGAGGCTGGAAGACTGGATTTTTTTTTTTTTTCGTCCTCTATCTGAAAGAATGCCAAATTGCCCAGTTTTATCGAATTTCTGCACCATCTTGCGACATTGGACTGGATTTCGACTGGAGACATTGAAAATCTTCGTATCTACTTCAAACGACAAAATTACTTTAGAACTGCAATGGAGTTTTGGTGGGTTTGGTAAAACAATTATACTAGTACCGCTTTTTCTCGCAACATGGCCATGACAAACAGAGAAGAAACTAATGTTCGTACAGAATCTGCCTTCTTTTTATCCAATGCCATTTGTGTTATAGTGTCATCTATTGCTAAATTCTTGTATTACATTTTGAATTAAGAAATGCAAAGTGCAACATCTAAATAATAAGAAATTCAAATATTATCTTATCTGGATCAATAGAACACATTTTAGAGCCCTCTGAAATAGGTAACCTATTTCTATATATATATATATATATATATATATATATATATATATATATATATAT
>JAOUZG010015698.1:159182-172978 GCA_026289955.1 Argiope argentata | reverse complement strand
TATATATATATATATATATATATATATATATATATATATATATATATTGCAGAAGTGAAATAAAAGTACTCCCTTACTATTTTCTATAATTAGCAGAATAGAGTTCAGTTGATATACCAGTGAATTTTAAGCATGCATAAACGGTTGTGCACAAAAACTAATTGAACACTAACCTGAAAATCAGAACCTTGTATATAGATTGCATTACATTTAAGTCTAATTTGAGATGGAATACTTGAATTTACTCAGGAGATTATATAATTATTGTTCCTGAAAGAATAAATTTTAGCAAAATAAAATAATGTTTCACATTTTATAGGGCTTGAAAATATATATTATGCTATTAAGATCTAAATGTTCATTGGTATTCCTGAAAGTTCTCGAGATTCGGGATGACCAGAGAAGAAAAAATAAAATACTGAACAAAAGATAAGAAAGTTAACAAGAATTTTTTTTTTTAATCAATTCTACAAAATTTCTTTAGTGTCAGTACATTGACCTTCTATATGTGAAAAATGTTCCAGAATCAAACTAATCAAAAATTTTGGTTTTAAGTGTAACTAGAAGGTATTTTTATAAGGCAAATTAGCAATGCTCTGAAAATAGTTTATATTACACTCAAGTTTAAACTTAATTGGAATACTTGAACATTTTAAAATATAAAAGAAAATCTAATATGCATAAAATGGATATTAATAACAAGCAACTAAACAAAATTTGTTAAGGGTAACTCCAATAATAGACAAGTTTGTTTACAAAAGTATTTTTTAATAAAAAGGAGAACTAATAATTTTTTTTAAAAATGTTATTTTCTTTTTAAAAGTATTTTTAACATAAATTTGTATAAACACATTAGACCTCATTGCTGGTCTTATTAATAAAAATAAAAATAACTTTTGAAATCAAATCAAGGACAATGGAGAATGAATCTTATAGTTATAAAATACAATTAGATTACAAGAATAAAAATGAATAATTAATGGCAGATTATTTTCATTTTTAATTCAGAAATTAATAAATAAATTGAGTTGTGTTGTATAAAATAGATGTTTCCATTAAAAAAAGTTAAAACATTAATTTTATAAAATTAAACTGAATTGCCTATTATTCCATTCATATTAACTCATTAATTTTAATTATCTTAAGACATTCAAATGTAAAGAGGAGCAACATAAAATGTTATAAGAATCCAGATATTATCACATTATAAACTTTCTTTAAGTTTAAAAAATAATGTAAATAAAGTTCGAAATTAAATGGTATTTAAATTAATCAAATTTTCTAATATACCTTTGAAACATAAGAAATTTTTATTCATACTCTAGAATGCATAAAATACTTATTATATAAATGTTTGACATAATGTCACTGCATTGTTATTTTACTTTCAGTACTTATAATTCATATTTCTTTTCCTTGGAAACCTGGTAGTCCATTAGTAAATTAGTTATGCATGAAAGTAAAATTACAAAATAAATCTTACTAAAAGAATCAAATTCAATCATTAAGGATCATCAGAGATTTTTTAGATCAGATTTAAATTCATCAGATTCTCTATAATAAAAAGAAGCCAATTAATAACCTTTATCTGTTGTAAATTTAACGTGCATATAGCAAAAGTCTCGTTACATAAATCTTTCACAGATGTATTCCTTCTATATGTTTTGAAAGCAATTTAATATTTATTTGTTGCTTAAATTATTGGTTATAAAAAATATTTTTTTGAATGGGAAAGGCACTATTTAAAGTTCAAAGATAAATATGCCTCTGAGAACAATGAGTAACAGAGTTGCTAATTCATTCTTTCCACACCATACCAACTAATCAATTATTGGGCTAATCCAAGCAATAAATGAAATACTATCACAATCAATAATAAATAATACAACTCACATGATTTAAATGTATCACTGTTGTCTAATGATTTAATAAAAAATATACTTATGAAAAAAAACTTTATTAAATTATCACTTACCTCTGTCATGTCGTAAGTTCCTGGTTTGGTTTGATAAAATTTTGAAATCTGATTTCCAGTAAACCTTTCATAGGCACGTGAGCCTGTCAGTTCAGCTAATGCCATAGCACCACCAACTTTTTCTTCTAAGTTACTGCATTGAGATTTCGTACTTGAATCCATCCAAACAGGAGAATCTCTGAGACTAAAACACCCCTAAAACAAATTAACATCATTTAAATATCTCATAGGGAAAATTTTGATCAGTGCAATAACATTTATTAAGTTTTAGACAACTTTACAAAGTAAAAATTAAGACCTAAATCTAGAACAAAAACATTCAACTTGATAATGGAAGAACTGATTTATTTAATATCAAAAATCTGTAGAATCCCCCCCCATGCACACACACACCAACTGTAATCCTGATATTATTAAGGAAAAGAAAACACGATTTACCTGGAAGCTGACCAGAAGCTGTTCATATATGATCTGCCATTTCCAGCTCAAAATATAATTTTAAACTCTGAATCTAGAAGGTTTTCTACTTGTAATGAACTATATTGATTCTGTAAGCTAGATATCATTAAAAGAGTAATGAACGTCTTCACATGGAAATTATCAAATCGCTCGCCCATCGATAAGTGAGAACCACCGAGCTCCGAAATACATAACTGAAGTAAAAAAAATGAAAAGGAAGGATAGAAAAAAGAAAGAGAGAAAGAAACACAAATTCAATTTAACTTTGATTTTGTGCCAAATGAATAATACAGTATTTAATTATGTACATATAGAAAACCGCATTAAAAAATAATAAACGATCAAACCCCCTTTACGGCGCCTTGTCTATTATTTTATAACAGATAGTGTTTTTCTTTGAACTCTGGTAATTTTTTTATCATAAAACCTACTATGTCTTCAAATTTATTTTAAATAAAAATATGATTAATGTAATATTTGTTTGTATTTTAAAAAGAGCATCCTATTTATTAAAAATGATGGTATTTCAAAAAGGGTTAATTTTAGGATAAGAGTCTAGATGACTGTATTTCCACTGAAAAGGTTAAAAACGATTCTTCGAAGCTTTTAACAAATCAATTTTTACTATTAACGAACTAAAATTTCATTTAACATCATTTTAGCTTACTTTTCACCTAAATTTGTTATGATTCCCAGTTTTAAGTACTTTAATGATGTTTTGCATGAAATTATAAAAGGAAGTTTTAAAATAATAAAAGCAAGAATCAAAAGCAATCTGTTTTAAGGGTAATCTATAAAACAATTTTATGAAATGCTAACAGTCACCAAAAAACGCTTCAACACATAAATAGTAGATATTTTTTTTTAAAATATAGGTTTAATTATTTATACACAAAAAAAATGCTTTATTCTACAAATACAAATCATAAAAATTTCTTGTCAAATAAGAAATAGTCAGCAGTTAATAAGATTACTATATTATTAAATAATATAAGTAATCTAATGCAATCTAATACAGTGTGAATTTAAAAAATAAATAATCCAAAAAAGTTATTTAATCTTTAAAGGCAACAAATACCCACAATTCTTTTCTGCCAAGGTTGAAAATACTTTAAAAAAAATTTTATCAAAAATTGACTTTTTTTAAAAAAAAACAGAAGCAACACACCAAATTCCAACTCCATATTCTAGGTGGTGCTCAAATTATTTTTGGAGCATTCGTTCATTAAGTATTTGACAAAAACTCTGATTATGTTGTGCTTGAATTTCACACTTTGTTCTAAGAAAGAATAAAAGTGACAATTATCAACATGATCTTTAAAGAGAAAAATCTCCATCATAATGTAATATTTCATCAGAAGAGTTTCAACAGGGTGAAATAGTACAAGTATCAATTTACACTAGATCTTCAACAAGAGAAAATGCTACGGCATTTTAAAGAAAGAAATATATTTCATAGGACTTCATTTATAGTTACAGTAAAATCACATAGGAAAACTTTTTGTTTTGCCTTCAGAGTTATTCATTAACAGTAAAATTAATTGTTATAAAATGCATTCAACAGATACTATCAACTTAAAAAAATTATTTAATGATTTGCCTTGAATTACTAAGTTCTCAAGCCAAGTTCATTATATTAAAGGTATTTTGGATACAACTATTAGCATAAAATCAAAATTCATAAATTTACAGAAACTTTCGTTATTTTCTGTCATGAACAATTATAACTTATTTTTAATCATTATTCATACATAAAAATTTTAATAAAATATTACTTGTAACTGCTCATGCAAGAACTTATTTGGAGATATTTCTTGCAGTATTTGCTCTGCACCTTTTTTCCAATATACACTTCCATGTTGCTAAAGAAAGAAAAAGAAATGGGAACATAATTTCATTGATATAATTAGTATTACTGAAACAAAAATAAATAACATTTTGAGAAGCATCAAAATTAATACATTCTTGTTCAATAAAAGAGAGAACATCAAGAAAATCTTAAAAAGGCATAATTTACAAAAGACTATGTGGGAATAGAAGTTTATTTTAATAAGTGAATTTTGAATTAAATGCTAAAAGCTACAGGGAAGCAGATGACAATGAGCGCTCTCTTTATTGTTTCCTCAATCTTAATAAGATTGTTGGATCAATTTCTAAGAAATTTAAATATCTTCATACATTTTAATCAAATGAAAAAGTTTTTTGATAGATATCTTGTTCACGGATATGACAATATGTAATTATTTATTCCTGTTCAATCCTAGTGTCAAAAAGAATATGGTATCTGAAGTTATAAATGCCATATAATCTGATTAGTCATTACTATATTAAAAAGTACAATTTATTGTTGACTACATAATTTCATTTCTAATTAGATAAATGATTATTTGGATTGAAATGTAAAAACATAAATATCATCCATTATCTGAGGATAATAATATATATTTTCTATATATTATTATCCTCAGGAAGGAGTCTATTTGCATGGAGTCTGAAAATACTATCCGGGTTGTAAATATGACCCTGAATACATGTATGTACTTGAGGATTGGGAGGTAGGAGGATCATTTTGGAACAAAAAGAAAGAAAGGGGTTATCAAGAGTATCCAGCATAAGGATATAACAATAAAACTTGCATGAACAATTTTCCTACACTTACAATTCATAAATTGTAATACATTTGTAAGTTTACAGTTTGATTTCATTCAGAAACAGTCATTTCAAGTTATGAATAATTATACAAAATTTTACCGCATAAATTAGTTTTATTATGAAAATATTTCTAATTAGATATAATATTAAAAAAAATAATAATTCTTAAATGATGCCCCATCTGTTACTTTAATGATGATTTTATTAGAAATTTTAGATGATTATTCTTCAATAAAGTAGCTTCATATAAAAAATTTTAAAAACCAAAATCAAATTTTCATTTGATTTCAAATCACTCTAAAATACTTTTCTGAGATGACAAAAGTTAAAAACTGACTGGTCCATAAAATTTACATTAAAATGATGTAATGATCACCATATAAATGTAATTCTTGCATTCTACTACAAAATTTTAAGCTTAAAATACAGAAAACTTTGGAATAACCTGTGCAGCTCCTGAAACTGCCAAAACAGTAGAAAAATCTACACCTTCAAGTTTCAAGCGCTCTATTAACATATCTAATGCTTTGATCCACATGATAGTTGGTGCTGTTACAGTCAGATTATCATCTTGGCTATGAACTCCCCCATGTGTCCTGAAAGAAGAAATAACAATTAAAAGGAGTGTCTAAAATAAAATTATGTGAGGAGGGAGTGAATATAAACAAAATTTTAAAATATTGTATTAATAAATGCATACAAGTCATACATTATATCTATAAAATACTTCTCTGTTCATCTCAACAATATATACAGTAAGACCCCGCTTAACGCGGGGGATACGTTCCATCAAAGTAGAGCGTAATGCGAAACAGCGCTAAACGAGGCTATCTTTACATGTAAATATTGGGGTTAGGGGAGGATGGCTAGGAAATTGGTTAGGTATTAAATTTAAAAAGTATGTTTTTTTAATAAAAATAAAAACCAAACATTTATTTCTCAAAGCCCAAATTAATACCACATTATTATTTCCTGCAAAAATAAAAATAAAATATAAATAACAAAACGAATATTCTTTAAAAAAAACAAATAAAATTCTAAGTCAGTCATATTTAGTTAGCCTTCCGCGTTTTCAGTGTTCTGCCTTTTTGTGACAAAAGCATCTAATGTTTTCCTTTTTCTTTTGCGTTGTTCTCTTAAAAGTTCTTCATAAACGGATAGAGCATCTCTAACCCCACGCCTTTCTTTTGAGCTCCTGTCACAATTCGGATCATTTTCAATGAATTGATCCTTTATTTCAGTTATGGTAGACAAACTCCTTTTTACAAACGCCATCGAAAGTTCTTTTTGCTCTTCTTTTGATTCACTGCTGTCAACATTTTTGCTTTCTTCTTGTTCATTTAATTCCTTGAGCTCATTATTAGAAAGACTAGCCGCTGCTTCTTGAATTATTTCTTCGACATCTTCCACATTTACCCCTTCAAAACCGGTTTGCTTCGTTAATTTCACTATCTCTTCCACTATTTCATCCACATCGACAGAGTGTCCAACGCCATCGCTCTTACTTAAATCCGGCCAAATATTCTTCCATACTCCTTTTTCATGATTCTTACTACAATAACAATGAGATTCCACAAATCTTATCGGTAGCGGTTACTTAGTGGCAAAGTTTCTGCTTCGGAGTTGAAAGACCCCATGTTCGAAACCCAATTCCATTAAAAAGTGAGGGTTTGATGCCCGTTACGTCTAAACGTCATTAACAAAACATCTTCCTTTGGTATGGAAGAATATTAAGATCTTTCTGTTACTTCATTCCAAGAAAGGCCTATGTTTTCTACAGCATCCACGATGTAGTTTTTCCAAAATTCTCTTATGGACTGGTTCTCTTCTCCGTCTGTTTTTTCAAACATTTGCTTAAAGGTTCGCCGCAAGTAATGAGCCTTAAAATTTGATACAACGCCTTGGTCCATTGGTTGAATTAAGGCAGTTGTGTAAGACGGCAAGAAAACCACTTTGACTGGAATGCATGTTGTTAAGTCTGATAAATTTGTTGGGTGGCTTGGAGCATTATCAATTAACAGAAGTGCTTTTTGTTCAAGTTTTTTTTTTATTTCGCAATAACGTTTAACAGACGGGCAGAAATGTTCAGTGAAACAATCCTGGAAAATTTTCGCAGTTATCCATGATTTTTTATTAGACTCCCAAATTACAGGTAAAGTTGATTTAGATATGCCTTTCATCGCTCTTGGGTTTTTGGAATGGTAAATTAGTAATAGTTTTAATTTAAAATCTCCGCTTGCGTTACCATCTAGTAGAAGGGTTAAGCGATCTTTTGCAGCTTTAAATCTTGGTGCCCGTTTCTCTTCACGGGATAGAAATGTTCGTTTCGGCATTCTTTTCCAAAACAAGCCTGTTTCATCAACATTAAAAACCAATTCTGGAGGATAGTTTCCTTCTTCAATTATTTGTTTTAATATCGCTGGAAATTCAGCCGCCGCTTTTGTATCACCACTTGCTGCTTCTCTTGTAATTTTTATGTTGTGAAGGCTCTTTCGATGTTTAAATCTATTAAACCAACCTCGACTAGCAACGAAAGTTTCACTTTTGTCAATTGTCTCAGCCTGAATGTAATTAAAAATTCTTCTAGCTTTTTCCATTATAATAGATTGGCTTAATGGCATATTGCGGTCAATTTCGTCGTCAATCCATATAGACAGTCGTTTTTCCATTTCCTCTATGATATTATTTCTAGAACGGGTAATTCTATTTGCAAAGCTTGACGTTGTTGCAGTTGCCGATGACAGTATTTTTTCTTTATTCTTCATAATGGTCCTTATTGTTGAAGTTGGCAAATTCAATGAAGCACTAATTAGAGTTTGACGTTCACCAGAATCTAATCTTCTAATGACTTCCATTTTAGTTTTGAGTGAAATGCTTTTCCTGGTTGCTTTCTTTTCTTTTTCATTATCACCCATAGTAAAAAACTAAAGCTCAAAATATTTGACACTGTAATATAGTATTAAATATGTAAATTAATACCTACTTACAATAATGTCAAAAAATGTTTCCAATAATTAAAATATGTCTGTACAATACCGCACCAAACAAGAAATACAAGTACACTCTTTCAGATATGTATTTGAAACCTATCGCTGCATAATATTTCGGGGAATCTCCGTATGCTGCGAGCGATTTCGTGGAATCCCCGGGTTGAAATAAAAGAGCGCTAAACCGAAACAGCGCTAAACGAAACAGCGTTAAGCGGGGTCTTACTGTATTTAACATGTATTGAAAGGATTTAATTACTATATAATTGCTTACAATTTATTTTTACTTAAAACTGAGACAGAAAACATACAAAAAGCTTAAACAAACGATTAAAAACTTCTCATTCAATTACTTTATAATTTAAAACAAAATATTCCAATGTTTGGGGGTAGAGGGCAGATGTTAATATTTGTTGGGCAGAAAAGCACATAAAATGCTAAATATTAATTTTTAATATTATTTATTAACCTTTAAAATATTTTTCAATTTCTTGAAAACTCCCCATAAAAAATGAGAATAAGAATACTGAAGACAACTTAAATAAATACCTTGATTTTATTTTATGTTTGATGCTCAAAAATATTAAGATTTTTTATAAGTATTGAGAATAAAAGATAAGACCTTAAATAAACACCCCAATAAGCAGAATTCCAATACTCTTTTTTTAAAAAAGAAAGAAAGAAAGAAATTAAACAACCAGAAAGTTCTGAGTACTAAAATGTTATACAAACAATTACTGAGCAATATGTGAACCTTACCATGGATGGTTGTTAAGAGTTGTCACCAAGTAGTAAACAAAGCGAGTGATAACTAAACGACGTTGGTTACCCATTCATTTCTTTCATGTTAATTTTAAGTTTTGTTAGATGTCAAATGGTTCTTTTAAATAGACTTTAGCAAATAGCTCTCCCCCCTTTTGTTTTTCTGTAATCTGGTTTTGTGATTCTGCTTTGACATTAAGTTCCATTTAGTAATTATATTATTATAAAAGAATTTTGCTGTAATGCAGTTTTCTGCTTTCACTTTATCAGAAAGTTCCATATAGTAATGATATTAAAAAATTTAATAAAAATGAATAATATAAGTTTAGTTATATGCTAATTAGTAAATTAATTACTCATATAATTAAACATTTTTAAATAAATTATTCTTTATAGAAATAATTACTTTGTTGAAATATATACTATTATTTTTTAATGATGCCAATAATTTTTTTACTATATATTAAACATTTAGAGTCATTAATTTAATCGTGTGCTATTTCTTAAGTTGTATTGAATAATCTTTTCTTGTATTATTTTCAAACTTACTTTTTTAGTAATTAATATTTTCTCTTCCTTTTCAATTCAAATTTCGGTATAAAACTGACGTCAATGTTGACAAAAGAACTGAAAGTTTAAAAAATTATTATGCAAATCAAGTACTACAAAAATGACAAAAAGAAAATGCAAAACTATAGAAACGAGCTTACATTAACCCTGTTCCAATTACATCTATGCAATCTTTAAGCTTTCTTTGTTCATTATAATGATGTTTTTGTGTGTTTCTTTTCAGAAATAAAACTGAAATACTAAGATAAATGGGGGAGTCGCCTAAAATTTGCATAGAATCAGGAGTAACAAGTTACATTTTTAAAAAAACCTTTTATGTATTTTTACGAAAATGTTTAATTAGTATCATTAATTTTATCCATAATGTTAAAATGTTCTGCATATGTCTAAAGCTCTGTTATCACTAAAAAGTAATAAATATGGCATTTTTAAGTATTGCCTGCAAATAATAATTTGATTAAATCTGTTCGTACAAATTTTTTGAACCAGAAATTAAGCCAAGAGCATTTATATCTTTTGTTGACTAAAAATATAAAAAATTACAATTTCTTTTTTTCAAAATAATAATTGAAAATTTTGTGAAATATTTTTATTGTTAGGCAATTTTTATTAAAAACAAAAGCCTTTTTTTTTTTAATCAATGTATTTGAACAACTTCCACTCCATGGTATTATAAAAGCTCAGTGAATGTCCAAAAACAAACTTTGTTTAGCTTAAAAAAAGCATGGATATTTTCAAGGTTTTCCCATTTAAATTATTTCCTTCACTGTCACTTAATTAATAAATGAAAAAAATTCTCTTAGGAAAAAAACTTAAATAAATCAGGACCACTTCAGAGTAGTAAAATTTTTTTTAAGTAATTTCCTGTAAGACTCAGATGCAAAAGTAAGTTGGAGTGAATAAAAATAAACCTATAATTTTTAAGTTTTAAATTTAAAAAAAAATTCTTATAGAATTAAAGGAACTTTTTTACAATTTTTTAAAAATGTTTTTGAAAAGATGTAGAGAAATATCTGATTGAAAGAGTTCTTAGAAACAAAATTTGAAGCAAACAAACAAAGCAACAATAGTATATTCTTCTAACAAGTTCCAGAAAATTAATTCAGTTAAACCCACAATAAAGTGAGGAATATAGCGAAACAAAGTGAATAATAAATCTAATTACATTACTTAATTTGTCAATGTTTGGTTAATTTATTTTTGTTCATGATTAACATATATATATTTTTTAATTTAACAGAATGAAAAAATTTCTCTGAATTTTATGAGATTTATAGGCGCTGCATCAATAGTTCTTTTAATACTTTTTAAACCCTTTTCTCAAAATATTTTTTAAATTATCTTATAAAAAGCATTAAAGTAACTCATAAATGTAAAATTAAAAGTATTCAATCTCAATTCACAAGAAATGTAAAGTATCAGGTTGTGTTTGATTGGCCCAATTGATCCACACATTATTTCAGTTTGAAATTCTTTCAACAGAAACTTTTTATAAAATACATAAAATAAATTATAGAGAATCTTTTTAATATATAAAAGAAATTCTTTTGATAATAATAATAAGAATGATAAGATTGTTCATTACACAACAGTTAATTTTCAAAGAAAAAAAAAGTTCACTTCCACTTTTTATTATATTTAAAGAATTAATTCAACAATAAAATGGCTGATTATACCCAATTCATTTATGTATTCACATATGCTATCAATCAATTAATATAATAAAAATTTTAAGTTTCAAGCTAATCATATTAAGAAGTAACTACAGTACATCAATATATACTGAATGTCAAATAAAGCTAATTAATCCAAAGCTGTTTTTAAAAAATCTATAATTCTCAAAGTTAATTATGAAAGAGTGATTTTTATTGGCTATCTAACATTCATTTAATTTAATTAAATCAATGAATTTTACAAAAAAAATTATGTATTTGGTATAATGTATTAAGTTTTGTCCTTTAAAAAAAGTGATTAAAAGCAGAATAAGAATTTGTGATAAAAATTTATTCAGTTATTCTACTGGAAAAATCAACTAAATGCAAACTGTTTTACTTTGCTATTCCTTTCTGTAGCATAAAAAAAATTTAAAGCTCTGGATTGTTTCTAAAAAAATGGATAAATATGAAGAAAATATATTTTAAAAGAATAAGAATAATTGACTTGAAAAGTATGGTAGAAAATTCCGAATTTCTCACAATATAGTTACCTACTATATTGTGAGAAAAATTAATATAGAGATGAAGTTTTCAAAACTATAATCACTGAGAAAAAAAATATTAAAAAATGATTTCATCAATATTATAGGATTTTTTTTAATGATTTACACTACTTTGAAATAAATATTTCCTCTTGAGAAAAATGGTAGAATACACATCAAAGACGCTTCATTTTAATTAGATTCGTTAAAAAATTTCATTAAAGCGGTATGGAATTTCGAGAGGAGTGCCAATTAAATTGTCCTCATCACTTGATTGCAACTAGAAATCCTGAGGTTTATCTCAGAACAACCATCATGCAGGACAAATTTCAAAATAGGATATGATTCTAACTAAACTAACTTGGTCAATACAAATATCTCAGGCACAGGATATGATACTTTCTTCATAATCTAATTACATGACAACTTCTGCTTTGGACATTTGTTGCAGCCTTCCTGAAAATCAACATTTACTTTTCTCCTTGAATAGTTTGATATTCTCGAGTTATTTATAGATTCTATACTTAGCATCGAATTAAACTATATACGGATGACTTGATTTTAAACAATAATTTTAAAAATCTTAACATCTGCTCATCACAGATTATAATATTGAAGTCTAGGGTGTCAACTTATGGAATAAGATATAACCATGCAAATTTCTTATTTTGTTTAAGTTATTGTTTATACTTAATAAGTAAAATTTTTATTGATATTTTTTGCTAATATGCATTTGATTTTTAAAAATCATTAGGCACAGTGTGTTAATTTTTTGTGCAGCTACAAGATTTCAAAATTATTAATTAAAATGCATATCATGATACTTCATAGAAAACAGGATTTTTATATTAATTTATACTAGCTGCAGTAACCATGATCCCATCATAATTAACTTGTTCAAAGATAAAGCAAAAAACATATTCTTCATTTAACAGCTTTTGATATTCTTATAATTGATCCTTTAAGATTCTTAAACATAGTTATTAATTAATTACTACACAAAAGATTTAAATTTAAGGACACCTTCAGTTTTGCCAAAAATGCACTTAAAAATGTCAAACTAATTAAGCAAAGTAAAATCTTATTTTATAAACTCAAACAAAACAAAAAAAAGGGAAAGATGATAATTGCTGACTTCTGCCACTGCTGATTGTGGAGTATTTGACCTTGAATTTCTTAACCTCTGATCCAAATAATGTTGAGAGAAAATACAGAACATGTGCAATTACAAGGAAAATTTTGATTGCAGAGAAAAATAGAAACTTCAAAATACCTAATAAAAGGGGAAGATTGTTAAATGCAAGGAGCATAAAATAAAATTTAATATGTAGGAGGTGGGGCAGTGATTGGTGAAAATTTTATTAAATAGAAGTTCTGCAAAAATATTTTGAGGATGACGCCATGCTCACCAGATATGTTAGCTGAACATGTTACAATTTTTTAATCAAAAGGAGGGGAGGAACAAGACCCAAAAATAGGCCAAAGAGGTGAAGAAATTGCAATAATTTTAAAAGACATTTAATTTTCGCATGCGCATAGTTTTGCTTTTATTCTATGCATTGCAATTAAAAATATTTTTAGAAAGAAATTTAATATTAACATTGACTGAAATGTGGGATTGATACATGTGATTATAGAGTAAACTAATTTAAACTTCAATATCATCACACAAATTTTGTTTAATTTAACTTTGAAAACTAATTAAAAATTAGAGAAAATCAGCATGATAATGGAACTGATCTCACTATTAAGCTTTTTTTTAAAGTTGGTATAAACATATTTTTTAGGTGGCGATTCATATAAAAGTAGAAAGTTTAGAAATGAAAATTAAAAATGGTGAAATAGAAATTTACTCAATACAGAAAAATTCTCATATGCAAATATTTGTCTAATAGTACATCCTCCAATAATCATAACTTCAAAGAATGTATAAAAAGTTATAATAATTCACAATCAAATGATTTATTTCCAAATAAATGTGCCTGAGTTACTAAACTGCGTACTTTGCAGCTCTTGATTAAAGTCCCAAATTTTAAGAACATTTTTCATTGGTGATCTTCATAATAATAAATTTGGAGTAATTTTTCTAGATACTTTAATATTTATTAGGTTTATTGAATTCTTTGTTGAGAGTAATTTTAATAAAAGTAATAAATTTATATATATATATATATATATATATATATATATATAT
>JAOUZG010015698.1:147280-159082 GCA_026289955.1 Argiope argentata | reverse complement strand
TATATATAATAGTAGGATTAAAATAGTAATTATTCTACCAAAAAAATAAGTAATAGTTCTTTGAGAATGATTTTCATAACACTTCTTATAAATAAAATACTTAAATATATGAAAGTCCTCATTTAGATGCTAAAGCAATTTACTAAAATTCTGAGATCCTCTGTTTTTATCTCAACCAATTATAATAATAAATATAATTTTTGTGTCTTCTGATGAAAGCCAGGTTGTATGAGCTAGAACTAGGCATGTATGTATTTTGGAAAATGAGAAATCCACACTTCAGGGATATTGTTTTTCTAATATTTTGAATGGACTTTCAATTAATCAAAAATAAGCAAACTTTTATGTTAATGTATAATTTTTACATTAACATAAAAGGATGTTAAAACTGAAAACATTATCTGTTTAATGGCATGATTTTTTTTTTTTTTTTTGTATTCTAAATCAATTTTTTAAAAATATCTTAAGCATATTGTGTAGCATTAAATTTCATTGTTGAAGTGAAATTCAAATTCTTTTCATTGTTACTGTTAATACTTTATCTTTTCTTCCATTGTTTCTTAACTAAATAGGATGAGTTGGCTTCTTTTTCCATGTAGTGTATTTCCAGTATGAATTATGATTTTAATAAAATTTTGCTTCCTGACAATTACAGTTTTAACTTCAGAATCCAATAATGGTTTACATTCCCGACATACAGCTAAATATATAAACCCTAGGGTAGTAAATTAGGGAAATGAATAGCACAATGAATTTTGCGATTGAAAGCTTCTAAAATAGTGAAAACATTGATATATCAATGTTTGAAGATTTTGTCTGGGGAAGCATGAGAAGACATGAGTACAAAACAATAAATATAAAATATTTAAGCAAATTTTTTCACAAACATTAATAATAGAGAACCAAATGATCAACAAAGACGGCAAGTATTTCATATAAAAAAAAAGTTGGAATTTTTTGTTATTTCACTCTTAAGAAGTTTCTTTTATAATTTACATGTAATTGGAGGAAATCATAGAAAACTAAGTACCTAAATAGTAAAATATTGAGTTAACACACATAAAACTTTTAATCCTCTAGAGTTAAATAATAGTGTGCACTTAAATAAAAATTTAACTTCAGTAATAAATGAAAGTTAAATAAATTAAATATATTAAAAGAAAATCTATATTCTGACATTTAATTCATGTGATCTATTAATAGGAATTCCTTAAAATAATAGTTTATTAGGTAAGATATTTTTTAAATCAAATATATTTCTGCTTTTTCCTCCCATTCTCTGTTCTTTGTCTAAAAAAACCATAGGTTAGAAAATGAATTTAAAATTGAATTTGAAATATATCTTATCAATTTCCTCAAATCAGGGTGTGTACAAGGAGCCTTTTTTCACACCATTGAAAGCAGGAAATAGGGTCTTAAAAATTCCACCCCTCCTTCTTTCATTTAGAGGGAAAGTGTGTCATTTTTCATTCCTGATGGATACCCAAAGGGTATAATCAATCAATGCCATTCATTATTTGGTGAGGAAATAGTACAAATCCAGCTTATAGTGAACTGATTAGTACAAGACCACGAAATTAGTAGTTGTGTATTTATGGCTATATTAGATTTTGGGAAAAAAATTGAATTAAATGCTTTTTTTTTTATTTAACAGTAAAAATTTCTGGTGAAACTATTAGATTTCGTTTTTTGGACGAACTATCTGAAAATTCTACTTCTCAGCCTCTTCTCCTGCATAGCATATGATCTTCAATTTGGTTTAACATAAAAAGAAACAAATTTTTAAAAGAAGAAATTTTTCTGAATAGGAAGAAAGTATTTTAAATGCTGTCTGATGTCCTCATAGAATAACAGATGTGGAGCAAGAGAAAAAATTAGAAATTCATCACTCGTACAGTGTATTTACAGTGTTAATTATTTTTTTAGAAAATCTGTATACTCTATTATCTTCTGTTAAGAATTTTCCTGAATCTACTGATGCAAATAGAATGAAATGATATTCTAAGGTTTTTACTATATTTTAATACAGAATTATGAAATAATTTACTTAAAAAAACTTTACATTTCGAAATATTTCTTTAGTTTCACTGGAAACAATGCCTATACCAACAGATACTTTAAAGATGAATAATAGTTATGTTAGTGAAACTATTCAGTAACATTAAATAACTAAAACTTCTGTTAGTAAGATTACAGCATGTGTTCAAAGAAGCATAGAATTATATTAATTATTTCATGATTCCTACAAAAAAAAATGTACAGTTTAAGGAAATAAATTTACAATTAAACATAAAATAAGAATAAAGAGCAAGTAATATTTTTTAATCTCTTATTTTCACTTTGATAATTTTAATCAAATTTTTATTAATTATTAATATAATTTTGTGCATAACCTTTTTTCATATTTTTCAATTTTCAATTTATTTTCACTTTCATTTCATAATCTCACTACAAAATTGCATGAAAAGAAAGCATTAAAGTAAATTGTGTATGAGAATTGTCTCTCCTTTATTTTAATTCATTAACTTATATTTGCCATATATTATATCTTGTCATTAGTGTTTAACTCCATATTGCCATCTAAGCCAAGCGTTGGTGAAAAAATAATTCTAAGGTAAAAATCCATCAGTTTGTCAGTACTGCATCGCAATACATCCATAACAAACGCACATATCAAAACGTCATAAAAAATGTGTTACTATGCATACCCCTTCATGCTGGGTTAATCAGAGACAAGAGTGTGGAGATTAGAAATAGTTAGATTTGGCAATGTGAAAGATAAATATATTGGCAACATCTTGACCGTCTACAGTAAGATAATAACCCCCATAATATGAAAATAGTAACATTTTCAAATCGAACAGAAGTCTTTTTTCAGAAACTTTTAGAAATATTAGAATTAAATTTTAAAAAGTGCAATAATATACAATCATGTATAAAAAATGAAAAATATAGAGAGAATCCTGTATTTTATTTGTATTTAAGTAAAAATATGCTATAAGATTTTTAAATAGAAATGTCTAAAAAATTTGCTAAAATACTAAAAAAAAACACCTAGATTATTACAGGAGTACTTATTTTACTGTGGATAGTTGCCAAAGTTTATCGCCAAGTAGTAAACAAAGCAAATGATAGCTAACCAATGTCAGTTACCCATTCGTTTCTTGCTTCTGAGTGTTATGATCCATTAATCTGTTAGGTGTGAAGCGGTTCTTTTACAACCACTCTGGCAAATAGATCATAATTCTTTTTGCCTTCTCTGTACTCCAGTTTTGTGCTTCCACTTTGGCATAAATTTCCATTTAGTAATGACATTAAAAAAGAATTTTGTTGCAATACAGTTTAGTGCTACTGTTTTGGAATAAAGTTCCATTCTGTAATAAAACTTTAGTATTAAGTAGTAAAAGAACATTAATAATAAAAATGAATAATAAAGTTTAGATATATACTAAATTGGTAAATTAATTATTTGTATAATTAAATGTTTCTTTTAAATAAATTGTTTCTTATAGTAACCCCTTTGTTCAAATATGTTGCTATTTTTAAAGATATTAATAATTTTTTAACTATATTTTAAATATTTAGAGTTGTTAGTTTAGTTGCATTCTATTCCTTAAGTTGTATTGAATAATTATTCCTTGTATTATTTTCAATCTTTTTTTAGCAATTAATATTTTCTCTTCCTTTTCAATTTAAGTTTCAGTATAAAATTGACATCAATGTTTACAAAAGAACTGAAAATTTTAAAAATTATTATATGAATAAAATCCTGTAAAAATAACAAAAAGAAAATGCAAAACTATAGGAATGTGCTTATCCCTGTTCCAGTTATATCTATATATTCTTTAGGCTTCCTTTGCTCATTACAATATTTTTGTGTTTCTTTTCACAAATTAAGCTGAAATATTCAGATAAATAGAAGACGGGTTCCTAAAATTTTTTTATGAAATCAGGAATAATAATTTACATTTTAAAATTTTGTAAAATCTTTCCATTATGTATTTTTAAGAAAATAAAAAAAAATCATGTATTAAAATTTTATAAAAATTATTAATCAATATCATTTTTATTTTCTGCATATTGCTTAAGTTTTTATACTAAAAATAGTTTTAAATATGGTCTTTTTATAGAATTCGCTACAAATAATAGTTAGATTAAATCAGTAGTTTTTTTTTAATCTAAAATTGAAGTTTAGAACATTTATAATTTTTGTTTAGTCTAAAACAAAAAAAAATACATTTTCTTCTGGTGATATTCGCGTTTTTGACTTTTGTTAACCCGGTACAAGCTAAGAATTAATTTAGGAGCATAAGCCAGATAATAAACCTCCATCCTTCCTTCCAATACATTTTCTTTTATCTTTTTAAATTGATCATTGAAAATACTGTTAAATATTTTTATTTTTATTCCATTACTATTAACAAGTACAAGTTTGTTTTTTAATCAATGGATTTGAGTAATTTCTGTTTTCGGTCATATAAACTTCATATAACTTGCAAAAGTATGGATATTTTCAAATTTTTTCATTTAACTTACCATTTTTACTGTCATTTAATCAATTAATGAAAATGTTCTCTTACGTAAAACATAAATGTATCAGGCTCACTTTTAAATAGACACTACATTTGTAAGTAATTATTTGTAAATCAAGTACTATAAAAATGACAAAAAGAAAATGCAAAACTAGAAATGTGCTGACAATAACAATGTTTCAGTTACATATATGTTATCTTTAAGCTTTCTTTGTTCATAATAATGATGTTTTTGTGTTTCTTTTTGGAAATTGACTCAAATACTCAGATAAATTTTTATATTACATCATATTAGACACATCACCCGTAGCTCCAGCATCATGAATTTGTTTAATTTTTTCAAAGTAAAACAAAAACATATTCTTCAATTAATAACTTATGATATTTTTATAATCAGTCTTTTAAGACTCTTAAAAGTAGTAATTAAATAATCACTTAACTACAGCTTTAGGTAACCAACAGCTTTAGTTTTGTAAGATGGAATGTAAGAATCCAATTAAAACTGATTTATTTTATGAACTCAACCTGGAAAAAAAAATAATAAAGATGATAATTTCTGACTTCAGGTACTGATTTGTGGAGTATTTGAACTAGAAGTTCGTAACCTCTGGTCCTAATAATGTTGAAAGAAAATACAGAATATGTGCAATTACAAGGAAGATTTCGATTGTAGAGAAAAAATAAAAACTACAATATACATAATAAAAGGGGAAGAATTGCTGATGCAAAGAGGATAAAATAAATGTTTAAAAGTAGGAAGAGTGAGTGGAGAAAAAATGTATTTCATAAAAGTACTGGAATTGTATTTTGAGGATAGTGCATACCTGGCAAAGAGAGATGATACATTAACTGAAAATTTTATAATTTTTTAATCTAAAGGGAAATTATGTTTCAAAAATGAATCCAATAGTAAATAAATTGCAATAATTTTAAAAGACATTATTTAATTTCAGCATGTGCATATTTTTGCATTCATTCTAGGCATTAAAATTAAAAAAATCTTTAGAAAACAATTTGATAACACAGGCAAAAATAAGCGCTTGATATATATGAATACAGAGTAAACTAGTTTTAATATTCCAGTATCACCACACAAATTTTATTTAAATTAAATTTGAAAACTGATTAAAAATTAAAGAAAATTCACATGATGATAGAGATTGTGCCACAATAAAGCTTTTTTTTTAAAAAAAATTAAGTTAGTATAAACATATTTTTTTATGCGGTGATTCAATAATAGAAAATTTAGAAATGGAAATTAACTCTGCCAATAAATTGTCATATGTAAATACTTGTTTAATATTACATCTTACAATAATCATTACTTCAAAGAATGGATAAAATGTTATAGTCACAATTAAATAATGTCATTCCAAAAAAAATTGCTTGAGTTATTGAATCTAAATCCCCCCCTAAATAAAACTATTTATTGATGATGATCATAATAATTAGTGAATTTGGAGTAATTGTTTTTAGCAACTTTAATATTTATAAAGTTTGCTGAACTCATTTCAGAGAGTAATTTCAGTAAAAATAATACATTAAAACTATAAATATAATAGTAGGATTAAAATAATAACTATTCTGATAATTCATAAATTAGTAATAGTTCTTTGAAAATGATTTTCATAACACCTTTCATAGATATTATTATTTTAAGAATTTGAAGGTCCTCATTTAGACGCTACAGCATTTTATTAAAATTCTGATATCCTCTGATTTTATCTCTATCTCCTCTAATAATAAATGATTTTTTAATCCATAAAGGAAAATCTAAAGGCCAGACCGCATGAGCTAGAGTTATTTAAAATGGCATGTATGCATTTTGGAGGAAGAGAAATGCACTCTTCAGGAAGAGTTTTATGGTATTTTGAATAGAATTTTAATCAAATAAAAATAAGCGAAATTTTGGCATTTTTCCACTATAACTCCTGAAAATATCTTGACACAATGATAACTTTTACATTAATATAAAAAATGATAAAATTTAAAGCATTATTTTTTAATGATATAATTTTTTTTCTATTTTAAATCAATTTTAAATAATATCTGAAGTAGGCTATGTAGATTATCTTTTATTTTTGAAGTGAAATTCAAATAGTTTTCATTCTTTCTATTATCACCTGACTGTCTGTCTCATTATTTTTGAAAAAATTGGAAGATTTTGTTTCTCTTTCCCATTTAATTAGTTTCCAGTATTAAATTTAGTTTTAATAAAATTTTTCTCCCTTACAATTAAGGATTTAACTTCAGAATCAAATAATATCAACATTCCTGTCATATAACTAAATGCATAAATTCATGGGTAGAAAACTAATGCTTAAGATAATAAATTGAGCAATGTAACACTTCTAAAATAGTATATAAATAGATCAAGGTTTGAAGATTTTCTCTGGAGAAGCATGAAAAACAATAAGAATTAAAGAAATCAAGAGAATTTTTTTTTTAATTATTGATAATGGAGAACCAAATGGTCAACGAAGACAGCTAGTATTTCATAAAAAAGAAAAGAATTACTGGTTATTTCAATCTCAAGTAGTTTCAATTGTAATTTATATATAATCGGAAAAAATTATAAATAATTAATTAATTAGAAAGGAAAAATATTGAGTTAATATTCATAAAACCTTTAATTCTAGACTTTTAAATAATAGTAACACTGAAATAAAAATTTACCTTAAATATAAATAAAAGTTAACCAGTTTAAATATATTAAAAATAATTCTTATTTTAACAGAATTTAATTCACATGATCTGTTAACCTGAATTTGATAAAATAACAGTTTATTGTGTAAGACAGTGGTTCCCAAAGTTGATTAAATTCTGACACATCTAACAAAAACTTCAATATTTGCGACTAAACATATTAGCTGCGTTAGAGAAAAGGGGGCATAAATACTGGTAATGCTTAGATGTGAGTTGCGGAACTACTTAAATTATACTGCAGTTCCAAAAACAGTAATGAAAAAAGTGTTATCAATCCCATTGAAGACTACTGTTCAAATAAGGGGGGGGGGGGGTAAAAACTTAAATATAATATTTATATTTTTTTATTTAATACTTAAATAACCTACAAACAGCTCATTTCAATGGGAAGGATGTATTTGTTCTCTATTTTTTGTGATTACAGTTTTAGCAGATATTTCAATTTCAGTTACTTTTAATGCAGTGAGTTCGATATCTTCAGTTTATTTCCCTATTTAGTTTTAATGACGACCATAGCCAAAAATACAGCTTCACATAAGTATGAGGTAGTGAAGGGGAGGAGGACTTTCAAAGTTTCATCAAACAGGCAAGGATAGTTCCCAGGTTGCACAGTAGAGTATTTACTACCAACTACTCTTTGTATAAATTCATCTTCTACCCATTCAGCCATTTTGTCAGTTCGTCGTGTAACAGTGTTATTGGATAGTGGTATGCCCTTGATTTCCTTTACTTATTTTTCACCACATTTCAGGGCCCATGTTTGCCCGCAACCCATAGTTTGGGAACTCATGGTGTACAATGTTTGTTTTCTGAATAAATCAAACCTATTTCTGATTTTTCCCCCTTCTTAAAAAACTCTAAGTTAGAAAATGAACTCTTGATTCAAAATAGAATTTAAAACATTTAATCGACTCACTCAAATCAGATTGTATACAAGGAGTCTTTTTTTTACCATTTAAAGAAGGAAATACAGTCATAAAAATCCCCCTCCCTTTCTTCCATTGAGTGGAAGAGTTTGTAGTCTTTCTTTCCCAATGGTACCACAGTCAATGTCATTCATTATTTAGTGGTAAAACAGAAGAAAACCAGCTTCTTGTGAATAGATCAACATCAGACAACAAAATTGGTGGTTGTTTATTTAAAACTACAATAGATATGGAAAAAATTTGAATAAAATACCTTTTTTTTTAAATTTAAAAGTGAAAATTTATAGAGAAAAATATTAGATTTTAACTTATAAAAGAATCTTCTGAAAATTGTACTTCCCAAGCTCTTCTACATAGAATATGATCTTTGATTTTGTCAGGCAAAAGCGAGAATTTCTTCATACAATCAATTCATTATTATTTTTTCTTAATCAGAAGAAAATATTTTAAATGTTGTGTGATGTCCTCATACAACAACAGAAGAAGAGTGCGAGAAAAAGTTATAAATTTATCAATCGTATAGTGTATTTTCCATATTGTTCATTGTTTTAGATAAATTCTATACTGTATTATCTTCTGTTAAGAATTTGTCCAAAATCTATTGATGTAAATGAAATGAAAAAATATTCTAAGGATTTAATTTTTCAATACAGAATTATAAAATGATTTATTTTTAGAGGATTTAAAAAAAAAAACCTTTTTTATGGAAGATTTTTTTTAGTTTCACTGGTTATAATGCCTATATCTACAAATATTTTTAGATGAATAATAATGTAAATGGAACTGTTCAGTAACATGAAAATATTTTATTTCTGTTAATTACTAAGATTACATAATTGTGTTCAAAATAGCATAGAATTATATCAATTATTTCACAATTCTATGCTAGAAAAAAAGGTGCAGTTCAAGAAAATAAATTTACAATTAAAACATTAATAAATGAAAATAAAGAGTAAGTAATAATTTCCTACTTTCAATTAGACATCTTTTAATCAGAATTTTCATAAATTATTAATATAATTTCTTTCATATTTTTTCTTTATATTTTCAGTGATCAACTTATTTTTATTATTCATTCTATAATTTCATATTTTTACTCAAAATTGCATATAAAGAAAATATAAAGTTTTAAGTAAAATGTGCATGAAAATTGTCCCTCCTTATCTTATTTTAATTAATTTATATTTGATATACATCATTTCTTGTCTTTATATTTTTTCATGCAGTTTTTAATGTTATCTAGGAAGAGAGTTAATTTTAGAAACAGAAGCACAAAACACTTAAAAGGTAAAATTCCATCAGATTGTCTATACTGTGTAGTGATACATCCATAACAAATGCATATATCAGTATGTCAAAAAAAAAATATGTTACGGTGCATACTGCTTCACAATGAGTTTACCAGAGAGAACTGGGCAGAGATAAGCAGTGGTTAGATTTGGAAATATAAAAGATAGATAAATTGGTGACATCCAGACCATCCACAGTAAAGTAAGTAATCCCGTTATTACAACTTTACAAATTAAATATAATATGCAAGGCTTGTAACTTTCTCACATGAGAAAGCTTACCTGAATTCTGGGAGATCAAAATCAAAGTTGACAAATGATTGGTGAGTAACTTCTAAATCTTCATTGATAACAACTGCTTTTAACTATAATTGAAAACAATTATCAATAAATTATACAGATAGTCCTACAAAATTAAATACGTAAAATGGTATATTTGGAAAATAGATTTAGTTAATTAGAATTCACATATTTCATATTTTTCATTATTTTAGGAAAAGATTTTTTTTTTCATAGCATTTTAAAAAGTTTTTTGTTGGAATTATGATAAAGCACGAGCATAGCCAAAATAGGAAGAAAGAAAACAGGGAAAAGAGACAGTGAGGGAATATTCAATATTTACATAACTTTAGAAAGGGGTTTTACAGGGAGATTATTTTGCTATAGGAGGGAGAAAATAAAAGCCTATATAATTCGGAAGTTAAAGGAGAATCTGACTAGAAACTAATTTTTAGAATACAGGTAAATTAAAATTAATGGGCACCTATGCATTCTTAGAGATAATAAATTGTAAAACTGTAAACTAAACAAATAATGTAGTTTAAGTAATCACATTTTTAAAATTTACTTCATATCACTGCTAATTTTTTAAAGATTTTTAAATATTTTAAATATATCAATCATTAATGTTTAAAAAAAACTCAGTGACATACGATACATTGCTAGCATTAAAGACAAATAAAAATATAATAATAAAATTTAATTTTTTACCAGTATTTCATATAAAATGTACTATCTTATGATTTAAGATATAAGATAGAAATATATTAATAAAATATATTTAAAAAAGAAACAAATTATTTATTAAATGTATAAATTAACAGAGTGTTGTAATTAAATTATATACATAAAAGAAAATACTTTATTTTACAGAAATTTCAAATAGTAATATCAATTACTAAATAAAAAAAGTTTTTTTTTTTTAAATCTGTGTTACATATCACACAATCAAAATGTTTTAAACAAAATTCATTTTCATGATTTTTAAATGGAACATTTAATAGTATCATCAAAATTAAAAGGAATGAAATCGTGACATAATATTCAAAATAAAGAACTTTTTTTTATAGAAAAAAGAAAATATGGGTTATTGAAGAGAAGGGGAGTAAACAAACCTGTTGAGTACTGAAATCAAAACCAAGATAGGAATTATTTTCCGTCATGCTTGTTTTGAGTACCAATATTCAACAAAAATTCATGTTTTGAAGATCAAGGATTTAAAAAAAATGATAGGAAAAAAATTAAGTAGCTGAGCTGGCTGGCCAGATGTACACAAACAATTCAAGAAAGAAGTTGAGAGGATAGCTCCTTCATGTTCGATAACTAAATACTCAAAAAAAAAAAAGAATTAGTGGTAATGCCTAAAATTAAAAACATTTATGATTAAATAATCAGTTTTTGTTAATCAACCAATTAAAAAATTAATAATAAATACATTCTTTTAAGTCTTAAAGTTAACAAATGGAATAACGTGAAAAATGGAATAACTTAAGTTCAAACTCATGAAGGTATTTTTATATATATATTTAACTTCTGCTTCTGTCCAAGTGAAACATACATTCCTTCCAAACGTTAAAAAAATGTTATTAGGGTAGGGATAACGAATATTTTACGAGCGGTAATTACGAAACCAATATCAAAAAGTCAGGAATAAAAGTGATTAATATTTTTCAAAAATGGGTGTAATTCAAATCCTTGACAAGTTCTTACAGGCTGAAATCACGATTTCAGATCTTGGATCACGATAAAAATTCAAAATCAATACGATCTATCCAATGGACACTATCGAAGAACATTTAGTCATACATAGTGAAAGTCCCTTGCCCACTGATGCTCTTTCCAGGAACGGATCTCCCTCAAACAGTTGTGGCGGGCGGCGGAACTTATTGATCAAATGCAGGGAGCGTACTATTTCAAAAAGAGTCCTGAATGAAAGAGTCCGGAAATGTTTGTACTCAAAAGAAAGCTGAGAATTTTTGCGGAACAAAAGATATGACGTATTTAATTTAGTATTTTTTTATTCGTGTGTGTGTGTGTGTGTGTGTGTGTGTGTGTGTGTGTGTGTGTGTG
>JAOUZG010015698.1:80781-119935 GCA_026289955.1 Argiope argentata | reverse complement strand
TTTAAGTCATATTTTTTAGCTGTCCCGTTTTGCAGATGGCAACATGTAGTTCAATTACAAGATGGAATGCAGAAAGCAAAAGAAAACGATGTTTTTCTTAGGCACCTTTAATAATAGTATTATCTGAAACCTGAATTTAAAATTCAAGTAAAATGAATCGAAATATTGTATTGATATGTCAGAAATGATAATTTTAACTTGAAATAGTGAAAAATGTATTTCATTATAAGAAAATAATATAGTGCCCATGATTCTTAGAAATTAATACACGATAGCCTTATTTTTCAATGAATGTATCATAAAGACATTGAAGGAGTCAGTAGATTTCAATTTTAGGTACTATATTAATGTAAAATTTTAGTTGGTTATTGGAAAATGTGATATAAGTGGATGAGGAATAAAAACAGTAGTGGATTAATTTCAACTTAAAATATCAAATTGTTACAACTTCCCGTATTGACAATATGCTATCTCAAAATGGCCTATGCCTACAAGTTTGAAAAAAAAGAAAAGCATCGGCTGATCCCCGAACCTCCAGGAGAAAGAAAGTAAATCCTAGAAACACAAAACATTTTTATCTTGTGTCCCCAGGATTCCATTCCTTTAACGGGAATAAAAATAAAAGGAGAAATCTGTGAATGGGCTGAAAAGTGAATTGACCGATTTTTCTTGGAATTATCGTAACATTGAATGGGATATCACAGAAATCTATTTTAGCGGTTACTTCAACGATTAGCTGGCCAATGGTCCTTTTACTGAGAGCGAGTTTGAATTTCCAATACTCGCATTTGACATTGCTCTATCCTATAAAAATCATTTTTAACTGCCTACTACATTCGTTTCTGATACCATGCAATTACATTCACTTCGTTGGCGCCATCTGTTGGTAGCATTCAGAACTAAAGTAAACAATTGAAAGGAATTACATTTGTTTTTAATTCAAGTAAATAGTGTTGGAAAAAATTCAAAAAGTAAACTGAAATAGATAAATCAATTTAACCAAGCGTTTCTTAAATTAGTAAATTAAATAATCATTACAACCAATAAATTTTAAATTAAATACTAATTAATAATTTTTAATTAATAATATGATTGGAATAACAGATATTTGGAACAAATATTTAAAAATAGCAATTGACAAAATTATGAATTATTCAAAAAAAGTTCAATTATGCATTTCTAAATCCAAGAAATGAAATCGAAATATCAAACAGTAAGAACATGTCAAAGATTTGAATCACTCCCCTTTTAGAAAAGTATTGATCACTGGTATTTGAACCTTTTGATATTGGTTACTAAATAACCGCTCCTAAAATATTCGTCTAACCAAACATGAATCAATCAATCAATCAATCATAAAATATTATATATATATATTTGAATTTTCCGGACGCTTTTTTTTTGTGAGATTATTGTTCGATTTGGAAGCCCTGTTAAAGCTGTGAAAAATTTACTGAGAGCATTTTATAGTTGCTTGGAGAAAAAATTCTGAGCTTAGGCTAAGGTAATATAATAAACTCATTTAAATAAATTACTCATTTTATAGGTTACTGAAATGTAATATTAGATTTTGAAATCATAGAAATTAAATCTCTCTGTTGCAATAACTGTACAAAATAGTAAAATAGTAGCCATTAAATTTTTGAACCTATCAAGTAGGGTTTAATACAACCTGATCATCTGTTAAAAGACTTTTCTGTTTTAAATCCTCATAACTCGTTTTTAAATATTTTCTTTCTCTCTCTAATATTTTATTATTTTTTTTTCCTTCCTCTGTTTTTTTCTCTAGTTTTCTTAATTAATCTTTCAGTAATCTGGTGTTGTGGAATAATGATTTTCTTATCATATGTATTGCAAACATATGGAAATTTGCTTAATTTTTGTTATACCTTTTAGATTATAAAAAAAAGTTCTAAATTCATCTTACTCTTTACTAGGTACGAAAAATTTGGAATAAAAGCAATATTTTGATAATATTTAATCCAGTGAAGTTTGAAAATCTATAGCTAATTTGGCATTTTCTTTAAATGCCTTGTTTTTCTATTTTAAATTTTGTAGTAATTTGTTCATTTCATTTATTTATTTTGATAAATGAGTTACTTGCTGTTCATGATATTATTTGTCAAATATATATTCTTTTATTGTAGAATTATTAAATTTTTTAAAGAATAATTACATTATTGTTTTCAAATTTTAATTCAATTCTTTTAAAAGAACTCGCATTAATTACTAATAATTAATATTTTTAAATATCTATGTTAGAAGGAATAGAGTCAAAATTAAAGTAAAGATTAAATAAATTTGCTTCTTCATAACTACTACAACCTGTTGGAAATATTCTTTATTGTTAGTAAATAAATATTTATCCATTATGTTCATGAACAACTTTTCTTTTCCTTTTGATGTTGTTGGAACCTGATATATTATAAAATATTTGCATTTCAGGTGGTTTTTTTATTTGACTTGCAGAATATCAAATATATTTTGAATACTAAAGTAATGGTAAGTAGTAAATCTAATTTTTTCTGAAATGTTAAAAACAATGGCTTGCATTAAGATAACTTTTATTCGGTTTCTTTTAAACCCAAACATTTTTTATATAACTGCTTACTGTGTAATATGTTTTGAAATGTGATCTATGGTATGCTACCATTTTGTGTTTGTTGGGTTAAATTGTAAATAGTAAGAAATTTAAAAAGGGTTTAATCTTAGTTTAGTGGGTCCTTAAGTTTCCACTGTAGAGCTGAGATACTAATAGAGGGAGTGCAACCCTACTTTGGTGTAGGACAAGATAAAACCAGGGGATTTAGGGATAGAATTACTATTCAATGTAACCGTATTATCCATTCCCCATCATATTTCAATGGGAGATCTATCCTCCCTTATAGCTGTTCAATTTTAAATCTTATTTAAGCCATGGTTAACTATTGCTGTGCAATAAGATGCAAAGAAAAAGCTTCTAAGGATAGTTCTTTATCATTTCACTGGTATGTACAATAAACATATTCTATTTTTATCCATTTTAGTTCAATTTAAAATTTCATATCCTCAATTACTTCGTGGTTTTGGTGTTATAAATGAATAATATGTCATAGTTCGTTTTACTTATTTTTATTTAATTATTTAACTTATTATTAAGCCTCATTTAAAATGATGGACTGCATTATATTTTACTACTTGCTTTATTTTAAACTCGAGAATGTGCTGTATCTGCTTGGCTGTAAATTTGGTGGGATTTTTTTCTCACCAATGTAAGTGTATATGTAAACATAATTGACTGATTAATAATTATGAATTTATTTTAATGCAAATAAATTTCCTTATTATTTATAGTGTGGTATTTCTTTACCATAAATATTTGAATTGTATTACACTGTGAACTATATTAAATCATTATTGTGAATGAAATAATGAAACTAAAACATGTTTTATTGAAAATGTTATAAAGTAAGATTTCATAAATGCTGTTGTAATAATTGCCTGTTTTTATAAATTTTAATTAAGATATAAAAAGAAACTAGTTGATACTCTAAAGATAAGAAACTATCAAAGAAAGAAATGCTATCTTTACAGATAGAACTTTGGACTGGATTTCTACTTTTATTAATCACTTGTGTTATGTACATACCCTAAAAAACTGTTTTCATAAATATTTCACATTTCTTTATTGTTTTTTATTAAAGTCAACACATTTAAAATTCAAAAAATAATTTACTTCTTTCTTCAGTAGTTGCAAAGTAACCGGCAAAATTATAAACTAGAAATGAAATATTTAAATCTGATACCAATGAGGGAAAGGCACGAGGTTTTAAATTGAGTTTGGGAAGAGATTTTGTATAACAGTAGTGTACATTTAGAATATTCATAAAAATATAAGAACTCAATAACTAATTTTGAAAATTTCAGTAAAACTTATAAAGTATTACCATGAGTGAGTGCTGAATTTGTATAGTGATTTGAGTTATGGTGAAGCATTCACAAGACACAAGTTTGATCCTGGGCTTTCTTTTTTGTTTTCTTTCTAAATTATTTCAAAATAATTTAGCAGTTTTAATTAATATTTTCCTTTTTTTATGGAAAAATAAATATTTATTCTCCTAATTTTTGGAATGTAATTTAATTTTTAGAAAGAAAAATAATTATAAATATGAATGTCTTTTTTTTAAATATTCAGAAAAAAAAAAAAGAAAGTCTTAGGTCACTTTTACTTATCTGTATCTGATAAAGTATTTAAACGTGTAATGTAAAATTAAAGATACTTAGTTTTTAGGTAAATAAAATGTTTACTTAAAGAAGAAAAATAATTATCTTTAATAAATGCAAAAAAAAAAAGATTTAAGTCAACAAACTAAGCTATTACTTCTTTGAAAATGAAAAATTATTTTCGAAACCAGTTTGCTTGTTATTGCTTAATAGAATAATTTCAAAACAAGAAAAGAAAAAAATTAATAAACTTTTCAGGAAATGAAAATTGACCATACCAAATGCAAGGAAGCAAAAGATTGTGCGACAGATTTTGAGTTTGTCAAGATTTGGGATACATCACCGAAAAAGGTATTTTTACTCTCAGATTTTTCCCATAGTCACATGGCTCATGTTGCATACACTTGTTTCAGTTAGAAACATATGACTGGCTCTCTTTATTTATATATAAACTGTATGGTTTGTACCAGTAGTCTAACCCAAAAAAGCAAGCAGAATAATTTTCCTAATAAACCTAATACTGATTAGTTAACAATTTATTTCACTTGTTAAGCTGTACGTACAACTACTACAGCTATTTTGTAAGAAGGAAAATTATAAATAATCAACAAATAAACATCCATAAAAAAATTTAGTTAGGCCTTATAATCGAAGGTATTATTACTGCAAATAAAATATTCAATGTTATTTTTTAAGCTAACAATGAACAGATAAAATTTAACATTTTGTAAATTTTACTAAATTGCTTTATTTCAATTAAAATTGGGTATTTATGAATTTCATCTGAACAAAAGCTAAAAATGTCTGCTCAAATTTTTTGAATTGTTTGTCTTTATTTCAGTTTATAACAACATTCTAAAAAAATTCTTTGTAATTTTTTTGTTCTTTTCATGGATTTCTCAAGATTACCTGATGAATTATGGGTTTTCAATGATCCAATGTCTGATGATTAAATTAATCAGAAATATTAAGTTCACATATATTATGAAGGATATTGTATTTGTGAATTTAATGGTTACATTTCAAATTGTACATGGCGTTGACAGAATGACTTTTATTTAACTGAAAAATTCAGCAGGTTGTTTTTATGGAAATCATCTCTGCTCAAATAAAGAATTAGTTGAACTGAATAAGTGCATTTATTCCTTCAAATTTCCTAAGAAAAGTGCCAGTCTATTATTGAAACAGTTAGGATGCTTTTAATTTTCCTTGTGCTTTTCTTGTTATTCTTAGAATCCTTAATTTTAATCATCTTTTTTTGAAGCTACTAGATTTTTGTATCTAAAGTACAGACCAATGCTGTCAGTTTCTAAAAGTTTATTTTAGAATTCAAATAAGATTCAGCAATTGTGACCAATAGTTCAAAATGAAATGTTCTTAGATAAAACAATTTTTATCAATAAATCTCATAATTTTAATGTAATTGTGGGTGGGGGGGGGTAACTGATTCACAATATCATTTATGTCAGTCATCTTAATTGGCAACTTTTTACTTTTAGTATCCTTGGTGAAACAAGGGCACATTAAACTAGAATTTTATCTAAAAAAGAATAGTCAGATTTTGATTTGTAGTTAGCTGTGAATTCTTGTGTTTTCTTGTGCACATGCTAAAATAATTGTGGGAATTGAAATTATTTTTATCCATTTTAGTGAGACAAATTTATGTATTAGTTTCTTTTTCTTCCAGTGTTTTACCAGTGAGTCTCCATATTTTTTCAGGTGTTTTCAATATTTGGTAAATATTGTTATATTAATAAGCTTTTATAGAGCATATTTAATATCTTGGTTAAATAGATTGCTTGAGGTATCAGTGTAGTTTTTATAATATCATATTTTGCATGGATTATGTATTATTTCACTCCCTTATCTAGCTAGTTACCTCATGCTAATTGCTTTCTCCTTGCGAGATATCTTAAATTGCATTTAGAAAAAAGTTTAAAAGTTTCCTTTATGTAGTAGGATTGCTTTCATTAGGCTTTATAATATTGCATTTTAATTCTCATTTCATAGCTCGTATCTAATTATTGAAGTTCATATTACTTTGTTGTAAGTCTTATTAACTTGAAAAACCATATACAGATTGTTTCTGCATGAAAAGTTTACATCATGCAGTGTTTTTTTTTTTTTAACATAAATAGTGTCATTTATTTAATAGCTGCTTAGCTATTTATATTTCTCATTGTAACTTTATCCTTTAATATTCTTAGAACTAAATGTGGTATAAAATTTTTCTGTTTTGGATCTTGCTTTTGAATTAGACTCAAGAAATTTCTGATATTTTTCAATTATTAAGCAGTGATGAGTAAAAAAAATTTTTTTCTTGAATTATTAAATATGGTAGCTTGTGTTGTATGTATGTCCTCTGTGTTCTTTTAAAACCCGTATATTGTAAATAAATTCTTTCTGGGAATATATTTGTTGGATGTGTAATTATAAAATATTCTTCTCAAATTTTAAGGTAATGTTGTTTAAAAAGTTTGCAGGAGTTATCTTTTTTTTTTTTAAAAAAAAATTTAGCCTAGAAAGTATTGGTGGATTAATATTTTTACACATTTATTTTAAACTTGAGAATGAATATCAGAATTAAAGTATAGATAAGTAAATTTGCATTTTAGAAGATTTTAAATTTATCATATGCTGCTGGAAATAATATTCTTGATTTGTAGGCATAAATATTTCCTTTTTTTTTTGTACATGGAACAACCTTTCATGTTGAAATTTACAGCTCAAATACTCATTTTTTTTAATAAAAAAAGTGAATGAATTTAGCATTTGGTATAAAAGTTAGAAGTAACTTTTATATGTAAAGATCTAAAAATAAGAAAAGGTATTCTTTTTGCCATCTTCTTAAAAAAGCAGCATTATTTGTGCTTTCCCCCTTCCTTTTAAGATATAAATTTCTTTCTTCTGATCTTAAAGATTTTATCTGCTTTGCATTGAAATGTTATGACATAATTTTTTACTTCAGTGTTTAATAAAATACATTATTTTGAATAATTATTTTGGTTGATTTGAAATAAAAATATTGACTTAATTTGAATTCTCTTTAATGTAATATGAAACTTAGTTTTCTCCTGAATCAATCTTTAAACAGTTTTTGAGGCGATATTTGATATTTGTCATTATAATTTTACTCTCTGATGTTGATAAAACCAAATATATTATAATTGTGACTTTTTGATTTGATTTGCCAATTATGATATATTTTGGATGTAGAGTTGTGGTAAGTAAGTTTGTAGAAATGTTAAAGATTATTTTTTGCATTTGATGAGCTCTTCCTCCATGTTTTTTAAAATGTTTTCTTATTAAATAATAAATTTTGAAATGTTTTTGTATGTCAGGGTTAAGTGAAAATAAAATAATTATTGGAATTAATACTTTTTTCTGCTTGGTTACCAGGCAGAAATCTGACTGTTACAGCTTCATTTTTTAAAGTATTTAATCAGTTTCTTGGATTTCTTCAGGTCTTTCAGTATTTGCTAAATATTTTTATATTAATAAGTTCTTGTAGAACATGATTTTAATGACTTGGTTAAAGGCTTTGAACCATAGTTTCATTTATTCTATTCTTATCGACATTGTTAATTTTATGCAACTATTGTGATGAATATTTTTCCTTCTTGAAAGTTATGACTATCATTAAACATTTAAACTAACTGTTTATGAATTAATTCCATATTTTTACTTTCATATTTTACTCATATTCTTAATAGGCTTATTAGGAATGAGGTTTTGTAGATTATTTTTCATCAAAAATATCCGAGCACTGAGGAAACTGAATTAAGTGCCAGTTTAAAAAGGATTCATAATTCATTGCTGTATTTGAATATTTTTCTCAACTGGAATACTTGTATGTGCTCAGATGTTTAGAAATGAAGATTCATTCTGTGGGACTTCTTAAGCTACTCTTTTTCCATTATTAATCATATTATTTACCTATTTCATTCTTGTAAATTTGGAATAAATATGTAATGCTTAGTTATAATGCTTTGCAAGGAATTATTGACTCCCCTCTCTCCTATTAATACCTACTATATTACCATATTTTTGATGTGAAATGAATTTGGTAAATAAACTTTTTTATATATATTAATATGTTTGAGAAAGTCAAGATATTATTATCAAAGGAATAATCAAATAATTTCTGAATGAAAATACTTTTATTTAACTTCTCATTATCCATGGCTGTATTGGAGGAAACAAAGATATTAATATTAACTGTGGTGTACCATTAATATTTTGATCCAATGAATGGTGCTGATAAACATTCAAAAAATAAATTACCAATACTATGTGCTTATCTAAATTCCAGTCACAGTATTATTGGTATTATTGTTCTATGCTTTTGCAACATCTGAATTTTAGTATTTGGAAATTCAGTAGAAAAATTATTTTTGGATTAATTTTCCTTTAAAAAATGGGTTTGTGGGAAAGAAAATTGTTTAGTTTTTATGTAGCTATTTCATAAAATTCTTCTTTTCATATTATTGCTTGATATTAATTATTATAAAAGCTATTTAATAACAAAACTCTGTAATTTTTAAAAATTATAACTGGATTTTAACTTCTTAAGCATCAAAATTAATTCTTGCACTCTTGTAGTATGCATAATTATGCATCTTGTTATATCCCAATGTGCAAATAATTAATTTTGATGTTTGTCTGTTTATAAAAATTTTAGTTTTAGATTAGAAAACAAATCATATACTAATGAACACTAATATCAAGGTTTTATCCATATTTTATTTTTCAGTATTAGTCAAATTCTGTTTCTAAAAGATTTCTAATCATTGTGATCATTTTTAAATTTATGGGATAATTTTTGTTTGTTCATATAAATTCATTACAGTTATTTTTCTTGCATTTAAGTTATTTTAATATTTAATTTCTGTTAAGAAGTGCATGTCATCTAATGCATTAAAATTTAGACAATATGCAGGATATTGTACATTAGGTGCATGTGCGTTTTTACCACCTGCCACTTCCTGTTTCAGTCTGTTGGGTTGCTCTCTATATCCTCTTAAAAAATGATTTCACTTTACTAATCCTACTCGTACTGAGTAGATATGCATTTACTTTCTTTATAATCATAATTTTAAAAAACTTTCTTTTCTTTATTATGTAAGTTAATCATAATAAATTAATTTTTATAGTTAATATGGATTAAGTCCATTGTTCTCAAACTGTCCACTTGATGAATTTACTACTTGATGTCATACTTCTGAATTAGGCCTACTGCTGTTATGACAATATATATTATTTAAACATGTGTACAGTTTAAAGTTCTGCCTTATAAGACTATATTACAGTTAACCATTTAAGAAATATTTTGATTTTAAATTTATTTTTTCATTTTGAAAAAGCATATGGCTAGGTACAACAACATGTATCTTGGAGATGAGGACAAGAAAAATAAAAATTTCAAGCATTCAGAAAAGGGGGGGGGCAAAGCATTTATTTTATAACATTTGTAAATAAATGTAGTTATTTGCAGACTTGGAAATTTTTTACCTTAAAATTATTTAAGACGGTATATAAAAAATGCCTGAATATAATAAGCTAGTTCAGCTGATCCCCTTTTATAATCTGGTATTTATTACGAACCCCATTGTTTTTTGAGATATTCTGGAAAACAAGATGCTTTTTGATTTAAAGTAAAACGGTGATCTATCAGAGGAATAATAGCACAATGCACCCTTCTACCTGGAGTTAACCTCTCTTTAGAAATAACTGCACCTTCACAAATGGCAAATTTCAAAGTTAAAATTCACACCTCTACATTAAAATATGAACAGCAGTAAAAAAAAAATCAGGATGATGACAATGAAATACTATATTTTGTATTTATATTTCTTAATTGGCAACTAAATGTACTAAACTATAGTTTAAAAATGTTCTATTTTTCTTTAGTCTTACCATGCCCTTTAAAAAAAAAAGATTTTAAATACTGTGAATGTCTTAGTTAATTTTTTTGTAATGTAAGTCATTACTATTACTATTTAAGTTACAGAAGGACTTAAAAAATCTTACTTTAAGAAATGCTGTGTTTTTTAAAGCAAATATTTTTTGCTTGTGTTATTATACAGTAAAAAATTTCAAAGTATTTCCTTAATCTTTATCTTTATTGGATATTTTTAAGATTAATCGAAAATTAACTGTAATAGTTACTGTTGCCCATATAGAGATTATTCTTCAAATATGGTAGTTTTCTAAATCTGTTCTTCCCTTTGTTATTGTGATGCTTTTTTTTTGTTTCTTTTGAAGATTTTTATCTCACTGCTATTTATTAAAAATGTAACTTGATTTATTTATGAAAAAACTGATTTTTGTTACCTTATTCTTGCTGCATTGGTCACAGGGAAGTATTCTAATTCCCTGGCTATTATTGAGACAATTAAATTTCCTATTTGTTCTATTGATTTCCAATTTAATTTTTAATGCTATATATATATATGTAATATGATTTTTTGATAAAATTTTAAATATTTTATAGTTTAGGTATTTTAAAAGCATTTGTGTATTTCATGGCAGTTTTGTTTGTTGTAGATGATAGCTATAGGAATGCCTTAGTCTCTAGGTTTATAAGATTGCAAATAAAATTGCTAAAATGAATGAACCAGTGTAAGCAGAAATTGACTCTTTCCATCCCAGCCATGTTGGATCTTAATTGTTGTTGCTTATATAAAAATCAAATACAAAATGTGTGAACATATTGATCTTTTACATAACTATTGACATTTTCAGAAATGTTGAAAAAACTCCCAGATCTTTAATGCTAATCATTTAAAAGTTGACTTGGAGGGGGAGTATTATTTTGTCATTTTTATGATTATTTCTATGTATTTATTCAATTCAAAAAGGTATAATTTTACAATAGAAGATGCTGTGCAAATAGAGAAATAAATATTAAAATTTTAGAAATAAACAATTAAAATTAATTTTCAATTTTTTTCAATAAAAACGATGCTTTAATATAAAACTCTAAGTATTATACTTAGAAAATACATAATTTATGCATGCATACTTATAAAAAGATGCTTTATTTTGGGGGCTAAAGTACTTGAAAGTACTAAATTTTTGTAGTAGTTTCTTACTATGCACACTGTAAAAATATTGAAGTGGGAAATATGAATGAAAAATATCTTCCTTGACATATAGTATATGACTACATAAAGCAGTCTGGCAGAATTCATTAAGTAAATATTATTTAAAAGAATAAAGAATTTCATAAATCTTGACTCATTCAAAATATAGCCTATTTTTATGGAAACATATGGAAAAAGAAATAGTTGTCAATGATATAAAATTAGAATTTAACTTCTTGATTGTTTATGGGAAAAGGAAATTGAATATAAAGCTAATACACTTTTTTTGGCAAGTTAGAAAATGTTCACTATAAATAAAATAATCTAATGAATATGGAAGAGTTATTTGCTTTAAAATTGAAAGAGTTAAGAAAAATCTCTAAAAGGAAACAATGTTTTATTTACAAGTTTCATAAAATTAGCATTATCTTAATTCAAGATTTTTTTTTATTTCTGCTCTTAATTTTTTTGAGGATTTCAAATGTTAATAATGTAGCAGTGTAACTTTTTCTTATACTACTAGCTGTCATGTAATTAAATAATTTAAGATATGCTGTGAAAGTCTTTTAATAAGATTTTTTCGAATGAATTTTGTATTTGCAAAAATCATTTACATAATTTAATTTCAATGTTGTGGGAAAAAATTTTGGTAATTTTGATGATATTCTAAGTTAATATTTGTATAAAACTGGACACTTAATTAGTACCCAACTTATTTCATCGAATTCCTGGCTCTCTTTTAATTTTTTTTTTTTTTTCATTATTGGCTTATCTTATTTTTTTATTTTTCTTTAAGATACTTATTTTTTGCGATAAAATTACTCTGTACACCCTGTTAATATAATTATGATTATTTCTAAGTAATGATTTTTGTTATTTTTTCTATAGGTGTTTCAGAAAAATATGTGACATTTTAATGAATCTTTCAGTTGGTCTGCTTTTAAACTTGAATCAGATCATTGGCAGTTATTTTAGTAGTTTTGCCATCTTAGTTAACATATTCAAATAAAAAAATATTTTGAGTAGTATTAGCTGTATTGAGTAGAAATTATTTTAAATATCAATAATTGATATAGTGATAAAAGATTTTGGATTCATAAATTGAAATATCATGTAAATTCTCAATTTTGTAAATTATATTATTTTTTCCTGATTGTTTGATAACATTTTGCAATAAGATGTTATAAAATGTGTATGTAGGAAGTTTGATTCAATTACTACCTTAGGCCATTAGTGAGAACATAATTTGCTTTTATTTTTGCTATTTCTTTAATTATTCTTAGCATTTTCAAATTTTATATAAATGTAATTTGGACAGAGCTTTTGATTGAATATTAGAACATCCACTTAGTGTATTATGTCTTCAAAAATATTTATTCCTTTAGTACTGATTCAGTTTCTAATCTTTTATATATATGTGCAACTTTTCTTAATTTAATGACATTTTTATTTAAAATAATAATTTTTATCATCCAATAAGATTCTTCCAATAGAGGGGTGTTTTTTTAACAATTAGAGTTTAAAAATTCTTAATTTATTGACTGTTAAAAGTAAAGTATGATTTCTGAAACAGTATATTTTCTTTTTATTACATTATGCATAATTATTTTTTAATTGTATTGCGCCATATGGAATAAATTATTTCTGTTCCAAAAGTAACTTGATTATGTTGCATTTACTATTACATGCATTTCACTCTATTATATGTATTACTCTATGAATTTTCTGTTTGTATTACTCTAGTTTGCATTTAGCTTGTTCCGAAACTTTACAAAAAAATGTATCTTCTGTATAGGATTGCCATTTAAATATTTTAAATTAAATTAGTTGTTTTTCATGTAGGTAAAAAAAAAACATTCTTTATCTGTTGTGTATAGCTATTTTTAAAAAGTTTGATACCTGAAGGTCTCGTGCAAATTACTTATTTTGCTTAATTAAACTCAAATAATTGGTTTTAAAATTGATTATAAAATAAAATATCTTTGTTATAACATTGTTTGAAATATACAAATGATATATTTTTACTTAACTCAGAAATTCTCATGTTATTTTTTTCTTTAAAATCATAAATTTTTTTTTTTCGGAAAAGGTGCCAGAATTAAAAATTTTTACATTATTATCCATAATACTATTCTAATTATGTTGGTATATATATATTTCATATATTTCCAGATTTTATAGCTATATTTTATTTTTTTTGAGCTTCTGTTGTAGTTAGTATTGTGAATATTTGAAATATATTCTTTTTATAGTGGTGTAAACAGCTTCCTTGATACGAAAAAAAAGAGAGAGATTTCAAATAGATATATACTTATTTGCATACAAGGAATGATTTTTTAAAAATAGAAATCTATGCATACAAGTAATATTATGTAACTTTTCATTTTAACCCTTTAACCATCTGGAATGTAGAAACTCATTCTATGTGCATTTTAGTGCCGTCATTTTAGGGAGATTAGAGTTCTGAAATGCTTGTTGAGCATTGGATTAAATAAACATCACCATTTTTCTTCTAATGTGTTTTACAAAGAAAGCATAAAATAAATAACATAATAGCTTTTAATGTATATAGAGCTATATCTGAAATTGGTTTTTTGATTATTTAGGAAGTTACAGTAACATCTCGGAAACTTATCTAAAAAGTGCTAGTGTGTAATAATAATCACTAAAAAAATTCTAGATACTAATTTTTTTTTCATTCTAATAATTTGATCATAAAATGCTATACTTAATTAATACAACAAAAAGATTGATACTTCTCAGATTTTTATTTTTATTTTTATTTTTCAGTTATAGAAGAAATGAAAATCTGCAATGAATATCCAGAATTCGATTGAAAGTATTTGATGTTGTGAAAATCCTGCATGGCTACTATTTTTGTGGGGATCTTTTGTCAACATCTATAATATTAGGTAATTGAATGTTGTGCTAGAGAGTCATGAATGAAATTTAGTTGTTAATGAAATGACACTAATTTTTCAAGTTTACATAAAATTGAATAAAGATAAAGGCAGCTTTCAGATAGTCCTTTCAGCAATTTTGAATTGCTGCCATTAGAGAGAAATTCAGTGTAGCTTCACTGCTAAGAGTTTGAAAGTTTGTGGCATTTTTATGTTTAGAAAAAGGCTGTCTGTTTCGAGTGTAGTACAAACTATAATTAAAAATTTCTTTGACAGTAGTTTAAGATATTTATTGCTCTCATATCTAAAACAAGTGTGAGAAACTTGTGCAACTTGGAAGTTAACTTTTAAGGCTGAATTTGTGAGAATAATATATAATTAAATTGTAATTATATATAATTTGAAAATAATTCCCTAATCATTCGAATTTCAGCCTCACTTTAGAGGTGCCTGAGCTAATAAGTTTCAGAATACATTCTTTTCATTTTTTTCTGTTTCCTACTTTCTGATTTGGCATGCTTTACAATGCTTCTTGTGACTTAGACCAGGGATGCACAACCTATGGCCCGCGTAGTCTTTGAAGTTGGCCGTCGAATGTTGTTAATAAAATAAGACTGATTTAAAATGAAGCGAAAGTTTTTCAAATAAACAGGGGAAAAAATCTGATAAGAAAACGATTCTACATCAGAATAAATAATTTGCAGTTGTTCATTAAGTTTATTTACTTTTTATTACGTGGTTTTTCAGTTTGTCCCCTTTATGGCTACCTGCGAGTACGAGTTTTCATACAGGAGAAGCTCTCGGATGGGATCGGGACGAACATTCTAATAAACAACACAGCGTGGTTTTGCTAGCATATCGGTTATTTCGTTATCTCAGCCCTAGAACGGGCTAGATATTCTCTTTTTATTTCGCATTTTCAGTTCAGTATCATTTATTTTTTAAAGGTATATGGAAATATTTTAGTAAAATGAGAGAGAAAAGAAAAGAGGTTTTTTGAAATCAGAAATTACGCACTTGCAAGATTGCAGTGGCAAGAGTATAACGTAATTTGGCATTATAAGACGGAACATAAACATTTTGCTTCTATGAAAGAATATGAACGATCGCAAAAAATCGAACAACTCAAAAATTCGTTTAGCAGTCAAGCAATTTTTTTTTTCAATTGGAATCATATGTTTTCTGAAGTAGATTCTTAGGTGGTGCTGAAATTATCGCTAAAGAAGGTGGATCATTCACAGATAGCGATTTTGTTAAAAAGTGTTTGTTAATTACATCAGAAAGACTTTGTCCTGAAGCAAAAAGGAAATTTGAAAATATAAGCTTAAACAGAATTGTTATTCAAAAAAGAATTCAACAGTGGAATGAAGACATTGGAAATCAAGTAAAATCTACTTCTTCAAACTTTGTATATCTATTTTTAGCGGTTGATCAATCTACTGATAGAACATACATAGCCCAATTACTTGTTTAGTTCGTGGAAATGTTAAAAAAATTTTATATTACTGAAGATGTTATGTTGAAAAATATTATGATGGAATATTTATCATGAAGGGGCAAACAACTGGAAGTGAATTTCTTCCCAGTTTGATACATTTGTTCACTGCAGCTTCTTTAAATATGAACAATTGTGTTAGCATTACGACAGATGGAGAAAAATCAATGACTGTTACGAAAATTGGAATGGTTACGCTGTTAAAAGAATGCCTTGCCCAAAGTGGTGTAGAACTGTTGCACCTTCAATGCATTATTTATCAAGAGAATTTATGTGGTAAAGAATTAGGATTTGCAAACCTAATGCAATGTGTATGTGAAGCAATTTTTATTCGTAGTAATGGCCTCAAACATAGGGAATTCAAAGAAATTTGATGATCTGCCTTCTGATATTCTTTTAATATACAGGAGTTAAGGGCAATTCTTCGGCTGAGCCATCTAAGTGTTTTATGGAACTATTTGATGAAATTGTTATATTTCTAAGTGACCATGGTAGAAATACCAGACGATTGAAAGAAGCAAGTTTCCAGTGTGGTTTGACTTTTCTCACAGACATAACAGGCCATTTGAATGCCTTAAACACAGAGCTAAAAGAAAAAAAATCAATTTATTTTTCAATTAATAAATAATGTAAAGGCATTTAAACAAAAGTTGTTTGTTTCAAAATTAACTGAAAACTAAATTTTGCACTCTTTTCCTACTGTTGAAAAATGCATAAAAAATTTCCACTCTTGAAAATGCAGTATGAGGATCAAATTTAAGTCTTGCATTATGCTTTGATGATTGGTTTTCAGATTTTGAAAAGTGTCACACAAAAATTGATGTATTTTCTTCTCCACTTTCTGTTGATGTAAATCTAGTGGATGAGAGTATGCAGTTAGCCTTAACTGATTTATATAATTCTGATTTTTTTTAAAAAATCAATTAAAAGAAAAACCGATATTAGAAATTCATAAAGACTTACCTGAGGAATTTTCATGCTTAAAACAAAATAAAGCTGCATGTGCAACTTTTTTGGTAGCACTTACGTTTGTAAGCAAACTTTCTCACTAATGAATTTAAACAAATCAAAAATACAAAATAGAATAGCAAATAAGAATCTTTCTTCTATCTTACTAATTGCCCCAATCAATCGTAAGCTCAACATAAAATCAATTAACTTCAAATATTCAGTCCCAGCCATCTCATTAATTTTTGCTAATTTTGATTACTAATTTTTTTTCTCAAAATTTAAATTGTGTTTTCTATATAATCACCAAAAATTTTCTTCTGTTATTTTATAAGTAAAGTAATAATTGTAATTCATGTGTATTGCCACAAAAAAAAAGTGTTTTCACATTTATAACATGTTTCAACATTCACATCTTACTTTGGCACTCTACATGATCCTTTTTCATATTTTGCCCCCCCCCCCATCCTGAAAAGGTTGTGCATCCCTGGCTTAGACTAAGAAATCTTGACAAAAGATGAAAATTAGACTAGTGCCTTAAAATTATGAAGAATGAAATGTGTTAAAATAACTGCACAACTGTTTTTTCCAAACCTTGTTTTACAAAATAATTTGAAATATGCGATTTGCTACAACCAAATCTCAGATAGCTCATAAAAATGCATCAATATCAAGTGAAAATAGATATTGTAATTCTGATTAGTTTTAAGTGATTTATTCTACTGAGAAATAGTTTCAACATTTCTAAAGTTTGAGTCCTACAGGTATCCTACTAGTCTTACAGATATTTTTGAAAATGTGATATATTATAAAAAAGTTTTAAAAACAATTGTCAAGCACGTAAATCCATTGTAAAAATCATTCATAAAAAAAAATCTTTGAAATACACAAGAAAAACAATGAAAAAAAAAATTGCATTTGCTTAGTAATATAAATTTTTTTTGTAATGTTTATTAACTATTTCGACTCATTTTATCCGATGCATTGATTTTTGAAATTCACTGATCTCAATATTTTGTCATTTGGAAAATTGAAATAGTATTTTAATTTTAAAAAAGTTCTTGTATCCTGATTGTTAAAAGTTTAGAATATTTACATATGTTACAAACTGAAAGATTACTTAATTTGATTTGATTTGCAAAGTTTTAACTGCACAACATTTTTATATTTTGAAATCAGAAGCAAGGTATCTTCTTAAATTCTAAACTTATCATAATGTGTTCATTTTGATATACATGTTTAATAATTGTTATTTTGAAAATCTACACTAAAATAATAAGAAACACTACTTATTTATAAATAGATTTCTATTATATATCTGCTTATTTATAAGTAGATTTCTGCAATTATATATCTGCTAATTTATGTGTAGATTTCTTAGATTATAAATAAGAAATGCTAATTAAATAATAATAAAGTGTATCTTTAAAATGTTTGGTAAACAAAATTTACAAAATGTGTTATAAAAAATATTAAAATTTGTGAAAATTTCCAATGAAATAATACCTAGTTTAAAAATTTAATTTGGAGCAATGTGTTAAGTTATATGTGCCATTAGAGCTTGGAAAAATAACTGCCTACTTTTTCTTGTCTTTAGAATTCAATCTCATGAAAGACTGTCAAATAGAGAAAATTGAGTTTTTGTATATTGATATAGAAAAAGAAAACCCATCAATTTCCTGTTTTATCATACATCCAAGGATTGAATTATTTTAGACAGCAAAGGGGGAACATGGAACAAAGAAAATGGAATAATGCAAATTTACAAAAAAAAAAAAAAAATGCTATATGGGTTTGTGCAGATTTGATGATAAGAATAAATATACTCAATTCTATATGGAGTAATACCTCCTTGTTCAGATCTTCCAATGAGAAAATGTTTTGAGAATTTCAGTATCATCAATTTAACATTTATATATATACACTGAAGTGACGAAAGTCATGGGATGACTGTTAATATCGTGTCGGTCCTCCTTTTGCCCGGCGAAGTGCAACAACTCGACGTGTCAGGGAATCCACAAGTCGTTGGAAGTCCTCTGCAGGAATATTGAGCCATGCTGTCTGTATAGACGTCCATAATTGTGAAAGTGTGGATGGTGCAGGAGTTTGGGCACGAACGGACCTTTCGATGATGTCCCATAAATGCTCGATGGGATTCATATCGGGCGTTCTAGATGGCCAGATCATGCGCTGGAATTGTCCGGAATGTTCTTCAAACCAATCGCGAACAGTTCTGGCCCGGTGACATGGCGCATTGTCATCCATAAAAATCCCATCGTAATGTGGGTACGTGAAGTCCATGAAGGGCTGCAAGTGATCTGCAAGCAGCTGAACATAACCATTTCCACTCAATGATCGGTTCAGTTGCACCACAGGACCGAGTCCATGCCATGTAAAAACAGCTCACACCATTATGCAGCCACTACCAGCTTGAACAGTGCCTTGCTGACAGTTTGGGTCCATGGCTTCGTGGGGTCTGCACCACACTCGAACTGTACCATCAGCTCGTAACAACTGAAATCTTGACTCATCTGACCACGGCACAGTTTTCCACTGGTCTAGGGACCAGTCGATATGCTCACGAGTCCCGGGAGAGTCGCTGCAGGCGATGTCGTGCTGTCAGTAAAGGCACTCGAGTCGGTTTTCTGCTGCCAAAGCCTAAGGAAGACAAATTTCGCCGTACAGTCCTGTCGGACACGTCCCTTGTACGTCCCACATTAATTCCTGCAGTTATTTGACGAAGTGTTGCGTGTCTATTAACATTGACCATTCTACACAGACGTCGGCGGTCTCGGTCGTTAAGTGCAGGTGGTCGCCCACTGCTCTGTCCATGATGGGATGGGATGCCTGAAATTTCATACTCTCGGCACACTCTTGATATTGTGGGTCTCGGAATGTTGAATTCACTAACGATATCCGCAATGGAATGACCCATGCGTCTAGCTCCAACTAACATTCCACGTTCAAAGTCTGTTAATTCTAGTCGTGCCGCCATAAATCAAGAAAAACCTGTTCACATGAATAACTTGAACACAAATGAAAGCTCTGGGAAATGAACTGCGCATTTATACTTTTTCGCTGCGATACTACTGCCATCTGTATATTTGCATTTTGCTATCCCATGACTTTTGTCACTTCATTGTATAATACTAGCTCTTACCCGCGACTTCGTACGCATGGACATTTTGATGTGTATATGTGAGAAGTGACAGTCTAATCACAATGTAAAATGTTATCACAACCGTACGCATGCATAAATTTTCAACGTCAATTAGAGCAACGGAAAGACGTAAATTTTAAGCACCAGTTGGCGTAACGCAATGCAGATTAGAAAATTTTAATTTTATTCATCTATTTCATTTTTATTCAAAAGCACTTCTGAAGGAGTCAAAAAAACTATTAATTAACAATGTTTAATTTTAATTTAATATACATTAAGAAAATAAACAGAATCGTTTGAAATAACCGGTCGAAAACATTTTACGTCTAACATCATTAGCGTGAGGGAAAAAAAAACTACTTAAAAGTTATGTACTTGAAACTATAAAGGTACTTTTAAAAATTGAGTCGAAAATGATGAAAGTAGGTTAAAGGAATAAGTACAGCAAGAAAAAAAATCAAGAGAGATGAACAGGAAATATGGAATTAACGCAAGAACAGCATAAGAAAAAAAATTAATAAACCTTCCTTTAGAATAGTAAGATAATATTAAAAATAAAAAATGGAAACAGAAAAATAAAAACAAACGATTAGATAAAAATAAAATTCTGATGAAAAAAGCTTTCTGTCGGAAAATCCTACAATAAATCACAAAGAATTCCTTTAAGATAAGCTAATATTAAAAGAATACTGGAAATAGAAAAATAAAAACAAACAATTCAAAAAGCTCAGGCAGATGATTTCAGATTTTTTTTAATTTTTTGGTTGAAAAGTTAGTTTTTAATTTAAAAAATTAACTACTCAATTAATGGGAATAAAAATTAGTCTATGTTCTTCTGTCGACTATAACTTATCTCTGTGCTAAATTCCATTCAATTTCCTTCAGTCGTTCTGGCGTGGTTGAGCCCCATCTATCAATCCATTCAAACTTTCACATTTATAATAGTAGTATAGATTGCCATGCTACAACCACAACCCTGTGCTAACATTACTGAAAATTGAACAAAAAACAATGAAACTCTTGAAAGCAAACAAATGTATGTGTGTATACATATACATACATCAGTCTGAAAAACTCTTTAAAAGTATCATTTTATTTTTCAAAACAGATTTCTATTATATATTCCAATGCAATAAGCTGTGCATGATATATGATTTAACAAAATTTTGTCCAGATAGGTAATGATAATGTTTATTAAGGTAACTGACTGATTAAGGTGCTTAGCCAAGAATTAATTTTTAATTCATTATTTAATTGCTTCTTTAAGCAACATTTAATCTCAATGAGTCTGAGAAATGAAATTTTTAAATTAGGAGATCTGGGGGGAAGGAGGGGTGTATGTGAGGTATGTGTGTCTGAATAACAGTCTAGTCTGAATTTGCTTCTTGTTTAAGAAGATAGTACATCTTGCTTCGTGTATAAAGAGCAAGTTAATTTTTGTTGTAGCAATAGGTTTACCTATCTGTGCAAGGGTACTATCGATACTACATGTGTTAAATAATCTGCTTTTTCCTTAGAAAAATTGGTTCCAAGCAATTAACATTGTATGCTAAAATAAATTGCTTAGTTTTAAAGATGACTCAGTTGTCATTGTGTAGATACCTTATGTTGTTCTTACATCAAAAAGAATAAAAAGAAAATCATTGTGAATGCTATTCTCATGAAGTATATAGATTTCTTTCATAGAGTATGTAGATGATGGTCAAATCACCCTACCTGATATCAAGAATTTTAATGTTAGGAAAATGATATTGAAGAACATTTTTGTTATCCTTTATTTAAAGAGATTAAATTTACAAAAGTGTGAAAATTTTCAAAAATTTTCATCATTTCTCATGAGTTCTTGAATTCAGAAAAACAAATGCCCTCTTGGAGAGAATTTCTTAGAAGAAAGTTCAATAATCTTGTTACATAGTGTTGAACTGCACATTCTTTCCTTGTTTCAGGTGTTAGCATACTAACAATTTTGAAAGCTATGTAGGTGCATTTCAAAAGCTGCATTACACATGGTTTTGAAAAAATTATCAGAGAAGAAACAGAGTAACAGAAGAAGTAAACAATTTTAAAAGACAAAGTTGACATTTGTAAGGATTTAAATTGAAAAAAATCTTATTAGAAAATCGCTTTATCATAAAAGTGTTAATTAAAATTTGATTTTTGTCAAATCAGCAGTGCTTTTTTTTAAATAAAAATATTATTTAATAATTTAATAAAATTAAAATGAAATGCATCGTTATAGTAATCAAAACAATAAATATTGTTTCTAATTCATTAAATGTTTATTGTATTAGTTTATTAAACAATTTATTACAAAAACTCAAAGAAGAACGTTTATTAAACAATTAATGCGAACTAAGTCGTTAAAGGTATAAAGTTGCACTTTTAAATCATTTTTAAATATTAGGTAATATTAGCAATATTTCTAGATAGAAGGTTTTTGTGACCTGTTTAGTACTGAAGAATTTATCCCAGTCTGATCTGACTTTTCTCATTCATTTCCCAAGGTGACTGGTGCTGCAAGGGATCGTTAAACATTCCGCCACGCTTCTGCTTTGGAATTTTAAATTCCAGTACTTATGGAATGTGCATCATACATATATATTACTGAACCTTTCTGACAAATGTAAGGTTAAATTTCTTAAATATCATTTCTAATAGAAAGACTAAATTAGCAACATTTAAAAGAGGGTATAATATAATCAAAAGAATAATTGAGTTACATTTCAAATACAAATAGGAATATAAAATAGAGAAATAAATTATTCTTAATGAAAATACTACCTGATATAATTATAATTGAAATAAAATATATAAACACACTTTATATGTATGATGAAGAAAATATATATAGAGAATATATGCTTATTAAAGACAAAATATACAATTAATTATCAGTTTTAACAGGTAGTAATAAAACTTTAGATATCGACCTCTTTAAGGTGCAGTTTAATGTTCTTACATTCACTACAAGTTTAATTCATCTTTATCAGGTATTACAACAATTATTCGACCAAGTTTCCATTTGCACTTAGGTAAATGCTCGTCTTTTAGCTCTACCATCATGGCTGGTAGCCTCCATGCGTACTATTATTTTTTAAAAATTGCCGTTTTTGGCTTAAATGAAAAAAAAATTAAATAATTACATTCCACCTTTTGCAAATATGGTGGAGCATTTTTTCTACTCGTTGCTACCTAAATAATCGATAATATGATACCCTAATTAAATCAGGCTCTGAAATTCTATTTATTGCTCGTCGAATAAGAAATTGTCCAGGTGTTTATTCCAAGTCATTTATACTTGAAGAAATTGGAGTGATAATACGCGAGTTTAAAATTCCCTCAATTTGTACAATAATGATGTTAAATTCTTCATATTATTCATAATAATTTTTTCTTAAATTTACTTTTCATACCAGCCTTCCTACAGTTAGGGAACTTAGAGGGATGAATTTCCATTTAATAGCAACAGAAGCCCGAATGAGTTAGTATGTGAGGTGCATTTTCCAGGTTGCTTTAGTTTACAAACAAAATATGTTTGTAATCGGTTCGGACACAGGTGGCTTTTTTAGATTTTGAGAATCGACGTGTAAATACTTTTTATGATAATGTTCTATTATCAAATGAGTTAGTATGTAAGGTGCATTTTCCAGGTTGTTTAGTTTACAAACAAAATATGTTTGTAATCGGTTCGGACACAGGCGGCTTCTTTTAAAAATCTACCTCTAAGGAATGAAAGGTTATTCCACCATAAATTACTGGATTGAAAAGGATCAGGAGACACTCTTCTGAAAATATCTGTTGGATTCTCCTCTGATGATACGTGCTTCCAAGTGAAATCTTTAGTTAACTCTTGAATTATCCAATGTTTAACGAAAGTGTTACATTCTTGTAGAGGATTTTTTAACCTCTACAAGAATGCACTGGTAGAATCAGAGAAGAGCATTACATCAGAAATTGCAATATTAAGAACTTTTATTTCTCTCTGTGTTAGTTTTGACAATAATAAAAGCTCCAGTCTGAGAATTGTCTCTAGTTTATTGGAGATATACGAATTTTCCACATAATAGGTATACAAAATTACATTCACTAGATGATGGGCACTACACATGAATTGCAACTTCATATACTGCTGCAGAAGCATCCGCAAATCCATGGATTACTACTCTGTCATTAGAAGGAAAATGTCGAGGCAGTTCCAATTGTTGAATGTACGGAAGTAATAAAACAAATTCGTTTCATGCTCAAGTAACATCCTAAGATAAAGGATTGCCCTAACCCAATTTCGAAAATCAGAATCTTTGCATGGAAATCTTGGCCTTTGAAACAACAGGATCAATCAGACCTAGAGGATCGTAATCCTAGAAATATCTGAAAACATTCGTAGTGTAGTAATTTTACAAAAAGTAGTTATTTTAAACTTTCATCGTTCGAACACCATTTGTGGAAAGTCATACTTACCTTTTCAAGTAATAGCACAAGTTGGGTTTGTAGTGCTTTAGCAATTTTAAGGTATCTAAGTCTGTTAAGAAGTCGTCCATCTAATAGTCTGATTGAACAACATCGGATGCATCTGGGAATCTTTTCGTCAGCAGATTCAAGGTTTTAGAAGCTAAATAATGAGCAATATCGTAAGGTGTGTTGAGTTGGTATGTTTTTGTTGATTCACATGGGCTTTCTTTCTACGCTATTCTCTGCAAATCTCAGAATTAGGGTGGATTAAGATTAGCTTATACATCATACGATTATCTACTGTTAATAAAAATTCATGTTTATGAAGATGCAATATGATGAAACACGTGTCTTGTTGAACTATTCCGCCATTCAGTTGAATTTCATTCATGGAAACTATATTAGATATATGTTAAGATAGAGATTTGAAAACATGAAGGTTTGTAAACGATTTTAAGATAAAAACTCCATGATGAGGGAAACAGATGAAGAATTGAGGTTCATTCACTTCTTTAGTCACATGACTTAAATCGTGATACTCAAACATGAAATCACAGTGGAGACAGTTTAAGCTTTCATCCCTGCAAAGACGTCTTAATAAAATATCTAAAATCGTTTAGAAAGAGTGATTTTCTCATAATGGTTTATATTTTTTTAATGTAATTTTTATTACAAATCTTCTCTTCAGTGTTCTTGCATATTTTCTACGAAATGCTTTCCACACTCCTCTCCACTGCTTAAAATGTGAAAAACCACTCCTGCAGATTCAATGTTTCAAAATGTTTGCAAGGTTTTATCAATATTTCGAATTTCCATTTAAAGACTGTAGCATTGTCTATTAATATCTGATATTTCGTATATACCACCCACGATATAACTGATAATTATGTACTAAAATTTGTGCTGGAATTCTTCATATGGAATTTATTTGGCTTTAACATTTTTAGGAACAGATCTGCTCTTATTGAAGCATCGATTTTATTGTTTCATGAAACTAGAATCCACTAAATTAATTTCTTTTGGCTATTTTGAAATATCTCCATTTAATCGCATGGATGCAGTTAAATGTGTAGTTGAAGGAGTCACATAAAATGAAACAAATGTAGTAAAATCATTTTTTAAGTTTTCTATTTCCATCCTTCTCTTCGTACTGATATTGGTTGTATTAAATCGAGGAACAGGAATTTTTTATTTTTTCTTGTATTATGCTTAGTAAGTCAGCACTTTTGGTAATAATGGCACACATATTTCGGTCCCTGAATAAATCAAGTATCAGATAATTTTTCTCTCTGCCAAAGGATTCTCAAAACAAATGAAAGCTATCAGCAAAGTACTCATCTCAACCGAATGAGCAATAGCAAAGGCTGTAGTTATTTTATTCATTAAATTACCAGAGAAGATGGCTCGATGACATCCAAGCTGTCAGTGGGAAAGAGTGCTTTACTGTTTCCCCCTCTTGTGGGTTTTTTTAATGTCTCTCTCCCCCTCATGCAATAAGGAATTGTGGGCCATCTGGCAATCTTTAACATGACACTTGAATTTGAAAGAGCATAAACCAATATGATCGCGAAGACGGAGTTTGCAGATTCCTTGGGTTAAAACAAATGCTTTCATTTTTGCTTTTTTTTCTACGCTTATATTTTGAAAGGTTATACACTTACACAATGATTGCATGCCTTTACAACAAATACAAGGCTTATTATTACTTTCATTATTGGATTTTATTGCAAGATATTTTTGTTTAAATGATTTATTTAAAATTTTGTTTCCTGTTGCATTTTCGATTGGATAGGCCAGTTTCTCTGCACCTAATAATCGAGATCCATTTTTTAAAAATAAAACTTCTTTCAAAAAGGGTATTAGTGAATCAAATTGTGGAACCTCTGATGTTTTTAGGGAAAATTCAAATTACTTTCCAGGCTCTTTGTCAAGTTTTTGAGGTATTATATTAATTAAAAAAATTCTCTAATAAATCATTTGGCTAATAATTTAAAACTGTGAAACTCCAAACGCTATTTTTAATATAGACAATTAAAGACTGAAGCTCCTTAGCTGATTCTTGATGTATTTTAGCATAATTCAGTACCGAAAGAACATGATGATCAATTAACAGTCTTTCTTTTCAAATCTTTCTTTAATGCCAAGAACATATCTTCGAATGATTCTAATTGTTTAATTTCTCCTTTGAAAGACACTCTTAAATAAAACAGTTTGTAGTTGTTTAAATTATTATTATTTCACCCTAGCATAATGAATTGAGTTCTAAATTATGATATTCGCAAAACGTGGAGAATGGAATTTTGAGCAATTCTTCATTCCAATGCTTTTAAAAATTAATTCCTTTAAAGTGGATGACGATTTCAAAGGATTGAGGATAGAAGTGATTCTTATCTACAATTCTTCAAGCTGGCAATAAATTTGTCATTTATTGAAATTCTCTCAAATCCAAACGTATCTAAAATAATCCAACAGAATTCTCGAAGAAGGTCGCCTGATTTCTGTAGTATTTCGATTTTTTTTCTTTTTAATTTCTAATTCACATACAAAAGATTTAAATTCTAACTCACATTTCAAGGACTGCTTCCATTTTTGTAACATTGGCTTTTATAGACCTTTTGAAGGATTAATTTTTTCTAGAAAATCTACCGTCATCACTATTGGTGATATTTTTCAAAGCCAAAGCAATGGACATTAAATTCAAATATATCGCAATCATTATAACTAATTCATCTATAACCTCGGCAAACCAAATAATGTCTCTGGCTTAATAAATATCGCGGACTGTATTCGTTTTTTAAACAGTTTAATCGCAAGACCTCAATAAAGATATATTATATTGTGATTTGATTGAAGTAAATTATTAAAGGTTTGAAACTGCTCATTTAAGTTATCCTCGCTTATTAGACGATAAATATGAACAATAATCCTCGATAAGAGGGTTTTATCTCCTGCTAAGTAGAGGAGCATGTATCCCATGATCTAGCTCGATTGAAAATCCTATCTGAACAGATCGGTTTTCTCGTTCACCATTCTAAAGTGTCCTGCTTTGCTTGTGAGTTTAACAAGGTATATTTACCAAAATTAAGAATTAACATTTCAGTATAATAATCACAACAAATGCTTTTTATAAGTGCATTGCTTTACGATTTCTACTATAAAACGTACCTTGTACAAGCTACACTCCCCTCCCCCTTTCTTTTTTAAATGAGATAGGTACTTACTTTTATTATATATGAGATTTTTTTAATCACCGTTATGTATGTTTGCAAAGTAGTATTATTTAAAACTACAAAAGGTGGTTAAATCATTGATTATCTTAATGGTTTTTGCAAAATATTTTATTTTTTCATAATAAAGCTTATCATGAATTTATTGTGTATGTTAAAATAATACTTATGTATATCAATTTACTATGTATAATATTCATACACGTTTAGAAAGCAATATATTTTGTTTATTCGTAATATTGTTTATCCAAATTTTAAATTATTTTAAAGTTAAAGATGTGATGCAGGAAATTATTCTTGCAGTTTTTTAATTAATGTAAATTTATGGTTATCATTTTAAATAGAAGCCAGATGAAATTTTAATAGATGCCAAACACTTGTTGTGTTACAAAATATCTAGTAGCTGAGCTGCAGATGACAAATCCATTTGATATCCATGCATTTAGCCATCTGAAAGCTGATGAGTTAAAATCAAATCAATTGAGACCATTGCTTGCAAAGACTTAGAAGTAACTAAAAACACGAAGATGAGGAAATGGACTATTTAAAAAAAATCGCAGCTTAAGAACTAAGATTTAAAAAAAAAAAAACATAACAAATATTACTGTATTTTAATAGGGCAAGAAAATAAAATATTTGTAATAAATTTATACAATAATATAAACCCTATTATATATGAATATTACATTATTTATTTTAGGAGAAGCTTTCTATTGTTTTATTATAGTTTTGTATAATTTATAAACGTTATAATGCACACATAAAAATACAAGCTATTCAAAAGTTCTTTGGTCTCTTTCTTTCTAAAAAAAGAAGAAAAAAGATATAAATATGCCCATTTATAGTTAAATTTATTTGCTACTGTGAGTCAACGTACTTCTTATGTATTTAGAACTATTACTTTTGGATTTTGGGATAAATTGATTATTTTTTGTTTTAGTCATGTAGAATTTATCACAAATTTTAATAAGAAATCAATTACAGAAACATTCAGAATCAGACTCAAAAAGACACATTTATTCTCTTTTTCAAAGTTGTCCTTCGTGTTTGTCATTTGAAAATTTTTAATGTTTGTCATTTGAAGTTAAATTATCAAATTTTTGTATTTGTCATTTGACAAAAGATTTTGAAGGACCAGTAGAAATAAGAAGAAATTACAATGAAAAACATATTAATAAAGCCACAGCTTAGAATTTCTAGACAAAAGAGAACTATAAAAAGGAGTATTCCAAATTTTTCTGAAATAAACGAATGTTTCTCAACTAACGAAGTTTTTGCTTTTTGTTCTGAAGTTCAAAAGGATAAAAATGTATTTTTCTTGTTGTTCTCGTGTTCTACTTTACAACAGAATGAGGGGTGCAGTAGCTTTTGAGGGTAAGCATACCCATACGCCGACCCAGCCGAAGCCATACGGATTAAACAATCGGCCGCCACGAAACTACCCCACCCAGCACAAAAGTGCAAAACTAATTCTTGAGGGAATTAAGCTTCAAGAATCCTAGGACAGAGAAAATAATTAACACCATGTATGAATATACATATAAAGAAGTTATAAATCCAATTAAACATGTAACATTATTAGTGCATATAAACACGAATAAGAACAAGTCCACAAAATAATCCCATATGGGCAAAATAGCAGAAGAATTAAGATGAAAGGCACGTGTTTCAAAATAACGCGTATAAATATTGGAAGCGTCACCACTACATTTGAAGAAATCAAGGAAGTAGTAAAAAATAGGTGAACATTGAGCAGTAGCAAAATAAGTCAAGTAAAACACGATGATGACTCCTTTTCTAGTTGCAGAACTTAAGTTAGAATTTTTAGGACCTCCACCCGAATGGTTGGATTTTTTATTTGTTCGTTTAGAGTCAAATTTCTCCACTCTGTGGGCCATGAAGAACGTATTTCCTTCCAAAGACGACAGTCTTTTATAACGTGAGTCACGGTTTATATTTTCTCTTCACAAAGGCAAGTAGCAGTCTTGCCAAATAGTCTGGCTTTGTGAGCTTTAAATGGTCCGTGGCTTGTTACAACTTGATTGATATAAAAATGACCGTGCAATCTTTTCCTATTTACTTTTTGTATAAATTGTTTGATCCATTCACCCTTAGTAGTTTCTTCTCATCTAATGCCATATAACGTTTATGTCTTTTTTAACTTGTGTGTCTTATTTGAGTACTGGTGGCTCCAAAACTGATATCTATATCGCCTTTCTTGGAACTTCCTTGGCCAAAAGAACTGCTCGCTCATTACCAAAGACTCCCTTGTGGGCCTTGACCCATTTAATTTTTATATTATATAAAGGATTCACCAGTTTGATTTTTAATTCATTTATTATTTTTCTTTCTTCATTAGTGGATTGCAGAGTCTCCAATACAGATCTCGAATCGTAGATAATTTCTACATTATCAAACTTGTCATTGATTATATAGTCAGTTGCTGTAATAATAGCCGTCAATTCTGCCTTAAATACTGTATTCCTTCATTAAGTCTCACCAGGGCGCTATCAATTTCGATACCTTCCTGAAAGACTACAATTGCACAGCCAATTTGTTCGTCTATTTTTTGTCAGTCTGCCTATCATGTTTTTATCGAATCATTCCTATTCTATTTTTTTTCCATGGAGCTTCGATTTCTACATACTCCATGTTTTTTATTCCATTTATAGATTCAGTATGTTTACAGAGCCTGATAGATTCTTGGGAGGGTTGTTTTTTTTTGTATTTTTATGTCAGTTGGAGGGCACCCACTTGATATCTGTAGTACTTCGTTGGAGACTGTACTATAGCATTTGGTAACTGCGAGCAGGAAGTGCCTCTGTATACTTAAAAGTTTGTTGTTGGTCTTAACAGTATTTCTATACCATATCTCACTACCATATTAGATAACTTTTTCTATTGCTTACAGATAGATTTGTTTGAGTATTTTGGGTTTTAGATCCTTAGTAGGTCTAGCAATTCTTCTAATTTTTCTAATAGTTTTATAACTTTTTCTTTAACTAAGTTTAGATGCGGAAGAAACGTGAGGTTTAGATCAAAAGTAATGTCCAGGTATTTTATGTGTTTAGTGTATATTAATCTTTGGCCATATAGTTTTATGCCTGGACATTATATCCTTTTTGTTTTTTATCATTGTATATAGAGATTTACTTCTATTGAATATAAGATTATATGAATCCGCCCATTCTTCTAGTTTTCTGATTATAAGTACACTTTTGTTTTTAAAATGATATGATGCAGTTGCCCTCATGAGGACAATGATGTCATCCATAAGCCTGAATTAAGCTTTCAGTATCGTTATTAATATCATTTAGCAATTCATTAATTACTAGAACCCAGAGTATTGGGCCCATGCTGAATCCCTGTGGGACGCCGATATTATATGGCCATCTGCCACCGTCCGTTAGCAAGATAGTTCTATCCGCAAGAAACTCTTCTATTACATATTTCAGAGAAGGAGGTAAGATGTATCTATTAAATAATTGATTTAGTTCTTCCCATCTCACTGAGTTGAAAGCGTTTGAAATGTCTAGTGGTATAACACAAGTTATCATGTTTTGTTTCTTTGCATCGTTAATATGATCTACTATATTTTTGGATGCTTCGTTGGTACCCATATTTTTCCGAAAACCGTATTGATATTTATGAAGCCTGTTCTGTTTTTTTTTTTTTTTTTCTAGGCAATACGTTAGCCTCTTAGTGACTAGTTTATCCAATATTTTACCCATGACTGGTAATAGACAAATTGGTCTGTACGATGTATAATGATTTAGGTTTTTTCCTTCTTTAGGAAAGAGGGTGAATTCTGCAACTTTCCAGTCTCTTGGGAAAAGGCCATTCAAGAGGTACACATTGTATATTTTGGTAATCCAATTTCTATTTGTCTCGAAAAGTTTCTGGATGATCTCCAACCTCCAGCCATCATTGCCTGGGGCAGCCTTGTTCCTCATACTATAAAGAACGCTTTCTATCTCTAGTGTAGTGAATTCTTTAATATTTGGTTCTCTAATCTTACTACTCTCATATAAAAGCATGTCTTCTATATATGGGAAGTATTTTTTTATAATATAATCTCTGCACTAATTAAAATTATTCATCGTCTTGCCGTCCTCCCTTTCCACTTGGCTTATTTTTATTTCTATAGTTTTATCCGTAATAATATTCTTAATTTTACCATGAGAGTTCCTTTGTGTGATCTGTTGCAGGAATTCTTCGAAGCATTATTATTATTATTTTTTTATTTTTTTTTGCGATTGGGATCATTTGTTTGTATTTTGCTAATTCTTTTTTGTAAATAACCTTCCAATTGCTTCTCTTTGTGTTCTCTTTAATTTTTTGATAACGCCTCCTTAGGGCTCTCGTTTTGCACCTTACTATGTTCAAGGAATGGGCCCACCATATTGTGTCACGCTGCTTTTTGAATAGCTTTTGAGGGTATGGACCCCGGAGCAACCGAGGACAGAATGCTGACTATTAGCTCACACACGTCACAAACCCTTTTTACGGGACGGACTTCATTCATCCACAAATCGTGATTTAGATTTGGAACAGAACAATCATCTCTGACCCAGTACCCCCCACGACAGATTTAATGAGCGCTAGCCACTACACACACGGAGCGTTTTCTATATATTTCTTATCATTGGTTATCAATAAGTGTTTACCAAGTATCGCTATGCAGCTGTAAATGAAAAATTATTGTTCAGAATTTCGTATAAAGGTCAGCTTATATGTCGAGATATAAAGAAGCAAAACTATATATGAAAGTAATATTAATGAAGTAATTAATGTTTTTAGTTATTGTAATTTATGATATCCATTAGATGACAATTCAGATTTCATAATATCTTCATTTAAAAATCAATAATCTTGTACAAGGATAAACTTGAATTTTTGATAGAATTTTACATCGAACTGCTTAATTTTTTTAATGTTAAATCATGTAAAATATCTTTATTCCTCTAGCATAATTATTTCTTAGATTTGACTTATCTTTGCATACATGTAAATTTATCCATTAATCAAATAATTAAATATTGCTAAACTTTATAATACTTTAAAAAAAGTCGTTAAGATCCAATTTGTGAACAACTAGATAAGCACTTCCTTTCTTAATCTCGATAAATATTTTAAAAAATAAAACAAATATTTTCTTCATGAGATTCACATGAAATCATTCATGGCCTATAAAGGAGAAAATATTGTGTAGATAATATCCAGATATAAAATAAGATAAATGTGATATCAAGATTTTTTTTTTTTTTTTTTTTTTTTTTTTTTTTTTTGAATTTTGAGCTAATGTTTTCAATTTCTTGATATGATCTGTTTATTTCTTAAGTTGTTTAAATGTTTCAACTAAAAATAAAAATGTTTCTAAATCGATTGAAATTTGTGAATAACCTCTCTCTCTCTATTTTTTTTTATCTAATCATTTAGAAAAATAAACAGGAAAACAATTGTGTTTAACTCAGCTCATCCACAATGGAAAATTTTATATATAAAAATTTCTGATTTTAGGATTTTAAAAAAAAGCAAAAAATTTCTTTTAATTTATATAACAATTTATAAACTGAATGTAAAGCAATAAAGATATAAAATCTTTTCTTTAGTGCCAGTGACATAATTGGAATTTCGTAAAAAGAATTTGATGAAAAATATTTTTTGAGTGACCTATCTTGATTGTAATGGTAATTTGTCAATTTTTAAAAATCGGGATTTCAGTCACGCTTACTAAATAAAAAATTAAATAAGTTTAAGATTCACTGAAATTGTCCAGTGACGTTATTTTTTCAAGAGGTTAATCCGTTACTACATAAATGGCGATAATGATTCTTGACTTAATCGAAAACTGGAATTAACAATAGAACAATAATAGACGTATTATAATTATTTTTAGAGAAAAATCAGAAGAAATTTAAACAATTGGAGTGCTTTTATATCATTAATTTTGATCCAGAAAAGATTTGATAAAGAAAACATAAAACAAACTTCTTGTAATGTTAAAAATAATAGAATAGTGTTGCGTTTTATGAAAATTTTAGTCAACGTTTTATAGAAGTTTTAATTTTTAAGATATTTGATTTTCAATTTTTAAAGATATTTTTGCAATAACATGTTTAAATGGGAATAAGATAACAGGTGAACTGGTTAAATAGTTTAAATAGCATTGATTTGTTGAAAAAATTTATTTTATAGAAATTTAAAAAATGTTTTTTATGCATGATTCAAGATACAAATAAGAGTACGAAATAATAATAATGACAATTGATTCTCGGGTATCACAAAATTATTGTTCTTAATTTTTTCAATTAAAATTTTTCATATTGCATCTCATCGACGTAAATTGTGCTTAATTATTTATAATATTGGTGGCTATTTTAAAAAGATAGATTTTTTCATTATTATTTTGTATTTACTAAATTTTAGGCTCAATGTTGCTTTTAAATAGAAGATTTTTCAAAAAAAAATCATGATTTTACCATCCTTATTTCTTAAAGGATCATTCTTTTCATTAACTTGTATAATACCTTCAAAAGAGCATATTTCTTCCGAAAATGTTATTAAATACCATAAAATGTTTTTAAAACATTTAATTTTCCTTTATTGTAGCATATTCTAAAAAGAAACGAAGTTAAAATAAATGGCACAAAATATATTTCTTTACTTAAATTTTTATTAATGCTGGGAATCATTATTTTTTTCATTTTGGAATACAATAGTGTCCATAAGTTTCCCCCTATTTCTAATATGAAATTGTTATGTATGAACCTTTTTCCTCAATCACCCTCTTCCTTCTCTCAGGAAGCCTCATTATGCCTTCTTTCCAAATTTCCTGTGTTTTGGACAAAAAATAATCCTCGAGATGCACTTTTATTTCGCTGGGGGATTTATAGTGCTTATTGTGAAGAGATGGAACAAGGTTTGAAGAGTATGCAGGATGCGGTGAAACCTCCCAATCAAATTGTAATAGCTTCTCTCTTACGACTAATGCGATATGTGGTTTCATGTTGTCATGATGAAAAACAACGCCTCGTCGTTTCATTAATTATGGTTGTTGTCTTTTCTTTTTTTTTTTCTATGGCAGCTTTCAACTGATCCAATCAATGACAGTATTTCATAGAATTTATTGTTTCACCTTGCAGTTAGCTTGTAGAAAATTACACCTTTCCAATCCCTCCAAATTGACAAAATAAATTTTCTAGGGTGTAGTCCCGCCTTAGGGAGTGGCAGAGCTCTGGTTCGACTGAAACCAATGACATAGGCGGCTATTAGATAAGCCTGGATATTTGCTCAAGCCTATTTTATACTTCATAGGATCATTTCTATAGTATAATTAGAGGTTCCAACAGCAACATAATAGAATTATACGTAACATTTGTAAAGCTACCTGGTACGTGAGAACTGCGAACCTCACTAAATCTTAATTATAACTCCTTTTACGAAACTATCAGAAAACTCTCAGTAAACTTTGTGATAGAATGGATATTAATGACAACCCAGCTATTAAAAGCATAAATAAATATTCCCCTGACATTAAAATTAATAGACCAAGAAACGTCACAATATAACATTTCATCTCTCACCTTCCCAAGTTCTCATGTTCTAGAACTTTTTCACCCAATAGACTAACTTCTCATTGGCTACCAACGAACTACAGTTTATACGCAGCACACAACTCCTCAACATAGCAAAAACACCTTTCTCGCTTATCTGCACACGGCACTCTAGGTCTCACCCACCAGTTTGAACGAAGAGCGCTCATTGGTCCACGCTGCCTACACTCTCCATCCCAAGCCCTCTGCCATGTTCCGAAAGAAAGCACCTTATTCAGTTGACAACCACAACGCAAAGCACATCTAGTGCAAGGCTCCACTTAGCAAGGAAGGAGATAGCCGCTGAAAAAGCGGCGGGTGCTCCATCAAACGTTTCAATTTCCTTTTCAAGCATATCCTGATAAGGCTATTCATAGTGCGAAAGACATTTTTGAAATATCCTAATAGTGAAATAAAAAAAATCACAATTAAATAAAAAGCATTGTTAAAGTTAACGTATTGAATTAATTTAAATATATAAATCGCTTCCCCACCCCTTCTGTAGAATCTTATTCATCAAACATCTTGCTTGTAGTGAAGTTGCCCCTTTTCGTGAAAGCAGACCTCGTATCTCAAAATTTAGCCCGTTCTATCTCAGTCAAGCTACTGCTTATGATGCTACTGCTTTAAGCTTTAATCATGTGCTACGTAATGATGCTTATTTCGTCTACTTTTAACCTTTGGAAACATCTCAATAGAATCCATCCCAGTTCATAATATGCTTTAGAATATATTTTATTCTTCAATTCAAAAAGCAAGTTACAAAATCTGGTACAGGAATTGCTAAGAAAAATAAAATATGGTTATTTTGCTCTGTTACATCCATCTACTAATGTGCTGTGATATTTTTAAACGGCGGAACAATTACTGATATTTTTTAACCAGTTTCGAGATGCTATCAATTCCTTCCCTTCTCCCCTCCTATTTTAGAGTTTCTTAGACTAATTATTGAAAAAAAAAATCAGTTGATTTTCAAAATATTTAGTTTAAATTTATAACCAATAAAAATAGTTTTAAACTGACTTTTTATATATAGTTAATTATCCTTCAACTTAAAAAAAAAAAAAACATTTTCCACTTGTGAAATCACTTTTTCTACTTTTTCCTCTAAATCATTCAACCAAATCATTTGCAACTGCTGTTTTTACAACTCCGTATTCAGAGACAGCCTTCTCTGTGAAGGGGCCCGGGTGCAAGGAGTCATTTGGGGCCTAATTATTAGTGAAGTAAAAAAAAAAAAATACAAACACGAACACAAATTATTAATGCATGCTTATTTAATGTGTGATTTAGTTTCTGCTAATACATCAATTACTTCAGAAATTTTTTAAAACATTTGCATTTTTTAATGCTTTACATAGCAAGTGCAATAAGCGTTCTGAACACATGATTGGCCGAAGATAATTCATTATTAAATTTAATTTGTTGAAAGAGCGCTCATCACTTCTAGTAACTGGCAACGTAATGAAAAGTTTTAACACAGTTAATACACTTAGAAATAACTCATAATTATTACTTAGTGTGTACTGCAATTTATCTTGTGCGTTATTTACATCCCTTTCACTCAAAATCAAATCCCGCAGCAAGCAAATTTCTTAGATTACAAATTCATCTACATCTTCGCTATAAAATGTAAAAAGTTTTTGGAACTTTTCTCTAATTCATGTTTTTCTAAATTTTTTACATCAGGGATTAATTTGAAATCAGAAATAATTGATATACTTTTAAATCTATTTTCTATTTGTACAATAGCAGTAAATTACAGTGTTAAAAAATAACATCTACATTCCTCTACCGGTTTTTTTTTATAACTTCGTCTTTTGTTAATTCAGAATATATATTATCTCTCACGGGTCCTATGGGAAAACCTGGTTGAGATTAATACTTAGAAATGGTCAAATCTCAAGAATCACGCGCTTTTAGATAACAAAGGAATTTGATGAACGAACGGCTATGCCATTGTGACGGCTTCAGATAAGCGACGGAGAGAACTCTAACGAACTAAGTTTTCCACGGGAAAACAAACCCCTTGGTAGCTGAATAATTTACTGATAGCGGAAAAATTTGTTAATTACAAAAGAATGTAGACATCTGGTACTCATGGCGAAGTACAGTGGTCGAGCTGAGTTCAGTTGTGTCTCTGCTCCTTGTGTGGTCTCAAATGAAATGGACATGTGTTAAGAGATGTCCGCCTTTCAAAACGACAAAAGGGGTCTGACGACAAATAACCCTTCTTTTCTTCTGGGGGGACTACCCCAGACAAGGAGGGAGTCGACCATCTTTGGGTTGCTAATTGATGCATTCCCTTCTCATGTGATTGAGAAGGTATCTTTGGTCTGATGATTGGTCATTTGTCACTGGAGACCTGCCTATGTGGCGCAAATAAAAAGGAGACGAAAAAAGATAAGAGGGACAGAGAAGGAAGCCGGCTGACGACTAAATGAGCGTTAGTGATTGAACCAGCAGGAATTCAGCTTGGAATTCTGTGTGAAATTCTCAAGAGAGAATTTGGAATGTATTGTAGGTAGCTTCACTCTGTAGGCTGAGCCCACGTGAAGTTCATCTGAACTTCGTGAATCGCATTCGAACCACCATGCGTCCCGTCGAAACTGTAAAAGCTTTACAGTTTTACAGAAACTGTCAGAGCTTTGGGAGAACTTCAGTTAGTTAGACAGCTTTGTCTTCTGAGCTGCTCTTCCAGTGAGTTCATCAACTTACATTTCCGGTGTAATGATTTGATCCTGGTCGATCAAATAAAAAGGTAGCGTTTGAACACGAATGTTTTATTTACAACTTTATACAACTACAAAAAACAACAACACGTACTCTAGGTTAATATGCTGGGAAATATTTACATCTGTGATAATAGCTCCAGAACTATCACAAGGGAAAACTAACCAGCTGTTAGCTTATCTAGCTACTGCAGTAGCTCAAGAAACCAACGGATTACTTCCGGTAGATCTTGAATCAATAAATTCGAGATCACGTGGTATCTCTTCAACTGTCCAGTTCTTTAGTTCAGCTCGCAGCTCATCTGTTCAGCTTGTCTCGGATCAGCTCGACTTCTCGTTGTATCAGCTCTCGTCGTCCGGTCTCTAGTCAGTTCAGCTGGTCTGGTCTTCCCTTCAAAACCTTCCATTTTAACCTCGGTCAAACTCCACCTCTCAGGTTCGAATTGGTACGCTGGAGATGCCGATCATCCAATAATTCTTCAGAAATACTCCCAATGGTCAGTAGTTAGCCGTGGGAATATTTTCGAATCATCCACCCTTTAGCAGAATCTTCACAATAGGGAAGAATTCGCATATGGGGGTCTCAGTACTCCTTTCTTCAAAGGGCCGTAAACGCATGTCTTGTTCATTGTCGGAACTTTATCCCAGTTTGGGTGATCCATAGAAGAAATAGCTACATCTGGTGTCTTGACACCGGTTCCTTCTTTAAAGATCCGCAAACGCATGTGTGCTTCATCATCTAACTCCATTGAAGTCCAAAGGGTAACATCACAGTGGGAGAAATACAATGCGCAACAAAGGAAGAATCGTCTCACCGCTGGCCAAAAGTAAAAAGGTTCGAGCATGTGTCTCTTCAAAGGGAGATAAGTTTTACGTCTTTTTTACACCGGCAATTCCAGCAGGTTATTCAAAGAGCAGATAAACCCTAACGTCGGGCTGAATCTTGCAGGAGTGTCACGAACACCGTCTTATCTCTTCATTTCAGGGAGAGTTTTCTTGCTTATCTGGAAACGCAGCACCTTCCCCTAGTGGAACTGTGATCTGATTCTACTTATGTGCTTGTAACCTAATTAACCAAGAAAAGGTGGAACTGTGTGTAATATATATGTAGTATAGCTGGAAATAAATATTTTTTTTTTTTCTCAAAGACCTGAGTTTGTTTTCGACGCAACTCAATAGGAGCCCCGGTCCAAGATGTTACACCATTTTACATTGACGACGCTTTCATAACTAACTGCAGAGTTCTGCAGTCAGGAATGGGGTGGCTTCGTATTGGCTGTTCAAGGATGAGGCAAGTGACGCCAGGGTGATGCTCCATCACCCTGGCGTCATTTGCGTCATATATATATATATATATATA
>JAOUZG010015698.1:70344-80381 GCA_026289955.1 Argiope argentata | reverse complement strand
ATGTTGTAAGCAGAAAGCAGAGTCTTGGCCGAAATCAGGGAGAAGACAAGTTGAATTTTTAAGTTCGTTTTATTACACCACGGGAAACAGGCATTATGTACAAGCAAAAGTGTCGAACACGACATAAAACGGAATGATGGAAAAGCTGATTAAATTTTTATCCCTCTGAATATATAACTTTAGATTTTAGTAACGATCTTTGACGCATGTCAATCACATGTACAGCTCGTGCAAGGGAATCATAGGGATCTTTTAATGGAATGCGCTAAGCTGGACAATTTCTATCCCTGCACTTGGAGTGGGGAAAATTAGCCTGCCTTTAGCAGATTCAGCAATTTTACAAAGCTTCTGTTGAATTAATTAACTAGAATAAGTGAAATGGATAAGAAAATATTTTAGAAGAATGTTACTGTGGGCTAAATTAAGATAGAGCTTTGGAAATTAATTAGGATTAAAATTAAGAGTTTAAAATATTATTATATACACTCTATAACAAAAAATTTGACCCACCAAGAAGCAATTATCCGATTGCTTTGAAATTACTTATACTTGAGTGTTTTGACCAGATATGCAACTGATTAAATTTTGGTGTCCAGTAAATGAATAGTTTGATCTCCAACGCTTCGGAACTGCACATCCAGCAGATGTATATAAGGACAATTCTTTAACGTTTGTTAAAACTTTGGTTTGATTGTGATTCAGTTTACCTTTCAACTACTTAAAAAATGCCTCTCCGCAGGGATCGTGCTCATTACGAGCAACTGTCAGAGTTTCATACTGGTCGTATCATTGGATTGAAAGAAGCTGGCTGGACAAATCGGTGAATCGCTCGTCATTTGAGTCGAAGCGATACGGCGATTCGATCTGGCAAAGATGAGTGGAAAATAGCAGATTTCAGCGTCAGGATCGTAGTGGTCGACCTAGGGCCACAACAAATCGCGAGGACAGAGTGATTGTCGTATCAGCTGTCACAGCGCCTTCTTCATCTCTATCAACGATCAGGCGCTCAAACTAAACACCAGTGTCCACCATGACCATTCACAGACCTCTGAACAGTGAAATCTACGCTCGCGCCGACCGTTACGCCACCTGCCACTCACGCCTACACACTGCTGAGCCAGATTACAGTGGTGCATGGCTCGATCAGGTTGGAATGATGCCGACTGAGGACGTATAGTCTTTGGTGACGAATCCCGCTTCCAACTGTGTCCTGACGATCATTGAAGACGTGTTGGAGACACCCAGGGCTGAGGGGAGGGGATCCTGCTTTCACTATTGTACGCCACACCGGCCCTCAACAATGCATTATGGTCTGGGGTACCATTTCCTTTGATAGCTGGACCCCTTTGGTCCTCATTAGAGGTACAGTTACTGCACAACGGTATGTCGACGACATCCTAAGACCTGTTCTGCTACCGTTCCTTTTGCAGTATCATCGGCTGGTTTTTCAGCAAGACAATGCCACACCACATACGGCACGTGTTGCTATGAATTGTCTGCAAGCTTGTCAAAGATTTCCTTGACCTGCCAGATCTCTCTCCCATTGAGCATGTCTGGGATATGATGGGAAGGTGATTGCGTCTGCCATGGAATGTTGATGACCTCGTTCGACAATTGGAGCGAATTTAGCAGGAAATAAAGCAGGAGACCACCCGGAAAATTTATCGGTCTATGCCACGCCGTATGGCAACTTGTATCCGGACTAGAGGCGGGTCAACACCTTATTGAACTTGTTACTGTAATTCTGAAATTTCGATTCACAGGAAAATATTCTGAAATGTCCAAATTACGTGCTAGCACTTTTTCTTCGTCTAAAAATGTGTTAAATTTTGGATTTCAGAATTAATTTTATTGACTAAATTGAAAGCCGATTCAAGAATAATTGTTTTTTGCTTGAAATAGTTCATTGATACTGTTAAATGAACAATATTTAAAATCCTTCTATTAAATATAAAATAAAGGGCATCTCTTGTATTGCATCTAATAAACTTTTAGCTTTGGATAACGCTGTATTATCGTCATTTACATCAATAAATTCTTTTACAATTGTCGTATAACAAAGAAATGAATACAATGAAACCAATTATCACCAAAATTTATTTCTGCAGTCTTTTAAATTTTATACATTTCAGACTTCTTTTTATGCAACCAAAAATCATAAAAAAACCAGTCTTCACTTTTTTTCTATGTTACAGGTGAAGCATTCAGTCAGTATGCTGGTGATTTTTTTTTCTGTTGTAGGAGGGCTAAAAGTTAATGTAATTTTGATATCATAGTGTCTGTGCTTGATACCATTGTGTGATGTTACTTATTTTGATGCAGTGATTTGTTTTTCAAATTTTAACAGATTTTTTTTTCTTTTCATGTAATTATTGTACACTTCTCATTTGTGTGTTGATAAGCAGTATGGAACAGGAAACAAATAATTTCATTCTGAAGCATCATATCAATGAGTTTTTGCTACTGCATCTTTCATAAGTAAATCTGATATATGACTGGATATCTAGGAGTCGATTTAGAGTGACATGCGACTGTTAGTGTTGTTTATTATTAAAAAAAATAGAGGTATTTTATATAGGTGAAGCATATATGAAATTCATTGACTGAAAATGATGTTTTTTTCCGAATGATTTTCAGATAATTAAATCAGTCATCAAATATTTTCAATTTTCATATTGCACCAGCTCTTTCGTGTTTTACCTGAAATACTTACCCTAAGTAAGAGTCTGAAGTCTTGAAAAGAAATTATAACGCTGCTTTTCTCTAAAGTAAATATACTTGCTAAATGTTAATTTCAAAAATTAACTTTAGTTTCCAAAAATATTCTGGAGTAATCAGGTTTAGAATCCTCAGAAGAATGTAGAATTTGATGTGAAAGTCAGTTAAATTAGTTGTCTTTAAATTGTTATTAATAACAAAGATGTCTCGTTTTAAATTAACAATGATTATTATGCTTTTGTACGTGTATGTATAAAATATTTGTTCAAATTTAAGAAAAAAATTTCAAAAATATATGTCTATTAAAGATATAAATGTAGAAATAAGTTTTTTTTAATAAAAAATATGGAAATCAAATACAATCATAATATTTGGAGAAGCTTACAGATATGTTCTTTGCAAATTGAAATCTTAATCATAATTTTAACATTTTGTTACTTTTTAAAGAATGTCAAGAACGTTTCTTTCTTGTGTCTAAATCAAAATGTATGGAGGGAATGAATTCGATTTGAACGATTTCATTGACATTTGTCTAATGGGTTTTTAATCATTTTTTTTAGTTAACATACCTTAAATGCTCATTTTTTTTTCTTCCGAAAATTGGGGGGGGGATATAAGCAGGAAAACTTTTATGGCTGAAACGAAATCGTGATTTTTTTCCCCCGTTCTTCTTTTTTTCCCTTCCTTCAGCAAGAGGATCGTGTTTAGAAAAGTCTCAGAACCCTGGAAAACAATTTTAGCCTGAAAAAAAAGTTTCTCATTACAGAGATCGATTATGTTTTATTAAATTATTGTTTTCTAATTACTTTTTCTAGATCTTTGCTTAATCTTCCGAAATAAAAATTCATATAAGATAAAACTCATTTATCTTACACAGTGTTCCAAACGTTAACAATTTTCATTTTTGGAGCATTTGTGTATTTGTTAGCTCATTTTCAACAACATAAACATAAACAGGCTTCTTGTTCCTTTAAGTCCTATTTCAAAAGAATATCTAATTAATTTTAGGCGCCCTTTTTAAGAAAATTGTTCACCAAATCACATAAGAAACTTTTCTTTACATTTTTCTTAATTACATGATATTACTTTTTGGACAGATTGCACTTAAATTGAATTCATTAATTCTATTTCTAAAAGATTTGCATTTTATTGAAAAAATTTGTTTTTATATATTTGTTTTATTTTCATATTAAATAATGCTTCTATAATTTTATCGTTTAATGGGTATTTGTATAAATATAACAATATTTTCGATATAGTTTTCTCAGAAGGCATAAATCTTTTAATTTAATAGAAATTGTCATCTACTGCAGATTATAATGGCCGGAAACAATTCAAAAAAGCACTGTTGGAGTTTTACACTCGGAAAACTGGAAGAGAACAAACTCATTGAACTCATGTTCAAAGTTCGTTTTAACAAGGAGGAGGAATTCGATGCTGTAGACAAGTTAGTAAAAATATTTGTTTCTACCTCTGAACACTAATTTACGGAGAATATATTTTTTAAAAAAAGAAAATCTTTGAAACATCCTTTGAAAGCAAACAATAGTTAGAAAATCATTATGAATAATAGGTGGTTTAAATAGTCAAGTAATTTTCATGTTAACTCTAGAAGATGTAACTCCAAAAAATAAAGAGTTGGGACACACACACTGGCAGATTTCATACTAAACAGTTACTTAGGGTAGCAGGCAGATTAATTAATTTACTTATAATGTATGTGTGTATGCAAAGCATGATTTTAAAATGCAACTGTAGAAGTTCGTTAATGTCCTTAATAATATTTTAATGGTTTTTTAATGCTAACCTTAACAATCTAACCTCATTAGTTGTTTGTATGATTTAAAATATTGATTTTTAAATATTTTATTGGAGATATCTATTTTATAGGACATATAGATGTAAAAAAAATTAAATTCCTTTTATATATTATTGGTTTTATTGTGTTTTCAACTGTCCTCCTAAATAATTTTTTGTTTTTATATTCATTAAGACATCTAATGTTTTTGTTCATAAACATGAAAAGAGAGGATTGATTCAGAGGAGACTGTCTAATAATAACAGAGAGTGAAGATCTATTGTATTCTTCTCTAAAATATTAATCTTTAAATATTTTAAAGGAGCTACCTATTGTATAGGACGTATAAATGTAAAAAACTACTTTATATGCCTTATTTGTTTTGTTTTGTTTTAAAGGGTATTCTAAAATATTTTTTTTTAATATTCCGTAAGCGAAATAATGTACATGTTCAAGCACGTGGAAAGAGAAGATTGGTTCGAACGAGATCATCTAGTAAAGACAGAGAGTGGAGAACTTGTATCCTTCTCGCTCGAGATGGCCAACAGTTCAACTGGTCCTTACTGCCTAGTCATTGTTGATAATATAAGTAATCTAATGTTTAACAATTTTTAAATTGTGAATTTTACTTGAAATGCATCACTTTAATATTTTGCTGCACATCTTTTAAGTTCTACTTAGCTTCCTTTATCATCTGTCTTGATTTAGAATTTTTATTTTTATGAAAGTGCAATCAATCTGCTTGAATAATTGTATCTGGAATTTCCATAATAAGGGTAATTTATTGCACATTTCTGTGAATCCTTCAATCATAATTTTATTTAGATATATACACAAGATCATCTTTAATGCACTTTTCAAAATCTCGAAAATCCATATTAAAAAATATTTCAATACATGAGTCAGTAAAACATTTTTGATATTTAAATCATGCATTATAAATCTTAAACTAGATGAGGCAATTGATTTCATTGCATGTTTTTTAGTTTTTAATGGTGTTTTGTTTTTATTTGCCATTATAAAAATATTCTTTTTATACGCTTTATCAAAGAGTGATTGGTCATGAAATTCGATATATATATATATATATATATATATATATATTCAGAGAGAGAGAGAATGATAGTAATAATCGATAGCCTGGTGGTGAAGTCGTGGATTCGGGGCCAGAGAGTTTCAGTTTCAGTGCTCAATTCTAGTCAAGAAACGCCATATAATTAGCTGGAAGGACACTGGTTATGCTGAACATAAAGAGGATTGCTGGCTCTTGTGGGGCCAGCACTTGCTATTCAAAATAATTTTCTTTGTCTTAAAATAGATTTAGTGTTGCTTTAATGTATCTTTTAAATATAACTAAACTCACTATTTCTGGAAAAAATGTATTATCCTTTGCTTTAACTAAGTCGTTCAATGGAGCGAAAATTTTCAATACGTGTGTAACTTTTGTTACTAAACGTTTTGGATACGAGACTACATCAGTGTTTTAAGGTGACATATTCATAATTAATAGAGTTCAATAGCATGCATACAAGATTTTTTTTCATTGCGTGCATTTTCTGTCAATTTTTATTTGAGTTGACATATAATTAAATGCAGGTTACATCCAGTTGAAAAAAATAGAATAAATTATAGTTAATGTAAAATTTTGCTGGTGTTTTAGTTAGTTTATTTTTTTTATCCAATATTACAAACATATATAAAATAAAAATAAGAATTATTTATATTAAATATAATTACAGTATTATATGAAATATAACACTGTAAATAAAGCTTAATTGCATTTGTTTATTTTTTAAAAATATACTATGCAGTTAAAACTGAATTTAAGTTTTAGACGTAAAAATTTAAAATTTTGTTAGCAATGATTGCTAATTTATGAACTAAGTTTTAAAAAACCATAGACTAAACTAAAACAATTAAGAATAAACTATTCATATTAATTTTTTAAATCCTGCTTAAAATTAACATGTTTTTATGACTATTATTCCTTTTTATCTCAATTAATCTCTCTGCAATACGTTATAGAAGCATCTCCTCAAATTGAAATAGGTTGGCAAAATTAACCTTAAATTTTTCAGTATTAATTCAACGGAATCAATACTTCAATAACCAACTTGAAGACATTTATCTCTAATGGCAAATTAAAAATTTCATATGAAAAATGCATACCATATTGTCAGCTAAATCAGGCCTCGAAAATCAATAGACGTAGTATTCATCATGTAATTGCTATTAAATAGTTTTATGCTTTTCTACAGAATCATTACATGGTTCTTAATTCTTTTTTTCTTTTTCTTTTTTCAGGCGATGAAAAGTAGTAGAAAAAAGACCTCACCTCAATATGTGTTTAAAACTACATTGTGAATCCTTCTTCAATCTGTTTACTACAAGAAAAATTAAAAAATTATAGAAATGCATGGTATTAATTCTGTAAATGCTTACATAATATTATAAAAAGAATAAAAAATCCTCGAAAATACAACGCCTAATACTCTGCTACTTAATTCAAAATGCTAGTGTCAATCACACAAAGCTTTTTTCTATTTATTTAATGTATTTAAATTAGTCTAATTATTTAGTTAAATGCATTCAAATGGGAAAAATAAAAACGATATTTCATATCTAGGGACATCCCTCCTCAATTACTTGCAATATTTTTCAAAAAACCGCATTTCTTGCTATAAGCAGCTCTCATTTCAAAAATTCAAACATAAATTTAAAAAAAAATTACAGTATCGTGTTTGCAATTATTATATTCTTTCTGTATTTCGTTGCTTTTAGAAAAAAGGTGATTATGAAAATTTTACCTCTGAGTGGAGTCCGTCACGTTGCTGTTCGCAATCTCACAGACGCTCATACTGAATTTTTTTCAGATTTTTTTTACATGCTTGTGCATAGTCAGCACGGCTAATAAGTTTAAAAATGAACAGTGTTAAAGAAAAAACATCAACTAAAGAATAGAATTAACTCCAAAGAACTTCCATTATCAAAGCAAGAGGGCTTCCAAATGAACTACAATTTTTATTTTTTTAAACCTGTAATGCATTTTTGGAAAATTATCTATATTTCTTTCATAAAAACATTTATAAAAAGAATGGAACTAAATTACCATTGAAAAAGCAATTTTACTTCGAAAATGGATTAACATTTTTTAAACTGGAATTATCAGTAAGGTATTTTTGAAAAATTATCAGTTTTTCCTCTTTAGATGAGTAACTTCTAAAAAAGTAATGTATGCCAGAAGTGTTTCTGTTATCGAAATGTGAAAATATAACTAAAAAAATAGCGAATAAGAGAATTTTTTTGGGGGATAAAAGCGACACATGAGTTAAGTGGAGGGGGGATCAGATTTTTATCATTAATTGATCGACCGCCGAACCAGAAACTTTCAAAATACTTCTCAGGTACACTTTGCTCCAGCAGAACGTATCACGTGTAACCTTCCAGTAAATCGTTCTGTTATGAAGTGGGCGAATTTTTTATATTTTCATTTTACAGTTCTGAATTTGTGGAATTGCAATTTGTTACTTGATTTTCTCTTGTCTTTTTTTTAATTATTATTTTATTTGGTTCTCCCCTCTTTTCTGTAGATGATCTTTTTTTTTTCTTTTCAGAATACAATAATAATGAAATATGATTAAAAATGAGAGATCAAGTTAATTAGACAAACTGTACGGAATTCCATTTTTCAGTAAAATAGAAACCATTCAGGACAAAATAAGAAATACGGGACTCGTTTTAATAATTCCTTTAAAAAAACACTTGTTAATTCTCAGAAAAAAATGCTTACAAGAGGAATATGTTAACAACATTTAAATTCATTTACATCTAAATTTATAATGTCATTTTATTCTAATTAAAAAAATCTATTCAATCACATTAACGTATATTTTATTAGATATATTTGTTGTCATATTTCAGTGCATCATCTTGTGTATAAGCGTCAAAATAAAAGGGGATCGTGGGAGGGAAAACTTAGTAATTTAAGCATTTATTATTTATTATTACAAAGCTGACTTTGATAGAAAAGCTCAAAAGAAATGCTTATTTAAATCGAAAAATTGATTAAAATAACTACTAATTTATATCTCAGAATTTTTCCAATAACGAAATCGAGATTTTTTCAATAATTCGATCCAATAGGCCTTTTTCAAATTTCCTAAAAAGTTTGCATACCAAAAATTCGTGTATTAGCTTTCATTCTAGAATTTGCAAATTGTGTGATATACGGATAGTTTCATTCGCCTAAAATTCCAATACACTGAGGACCATATATTTAATAAATATCAGATGTCTTACAACAAAAAATAAGTTTTGTTTCACTGTGATTCAAAAAAAAAAAAAAAAAAAGAAGAAGAAGAAGAAGATTTAATTTGGTATTTAGCCTGATTGTTCATTTCAGCATGTTTTTTTTTTTTAATTGTAAGTTCAAGCATTTTATAAGTTTTCAAAATATTTTAGAATCCACATCTATGATTGCTTCTGTCATAGAAATTTTAGCCAATTTTTCGCAGATATTTTTATTACGAATAGAATGCACTGGTGAAATTTTGTTTAATTGTTACAAACTAATTCTTGTTCTGGCATTTTAAGTTAATGAATTTAACAAGTTTTATTTTAAGGAGGAAATTTTATTTTCATGTGAGAGCAAATATTAGCCAATAGGAAATTCATTTACCTGAAAAACACTTTTTAATGGAAAATAAAGATTATATGTTTGAATTATAATAGACAACATTTTAATCTCATTATTGAAATAAGTATTTTATTTTAGATTACAAAAAAGAAGAAAAATGTTGATTTACAGAATGAAAATTCATATTCTTGCTAGAATTGTATACAGATGATTTATTAATTTTTCAATAATAATAACATTTCCCCCTCACTCTTATTTCACTGAAACAGGTTTTGTTTTTATTATATCGTACGGAAACCCTCCCCCCCCCTCAGAAATGGAAAGAGTTAGTAAACAAAATGAATTAAAGAAAATTAAATAACGAGGAATTGGAACGAGGAAATTTAGTATTTGTTTTTAGAAGTCAGATGCACAAAATGTAATATTGCATTAAATTTCTATAGGAATCTTAATAAGGGAAATCATTATGACTGCCTATTAATCACGTAAGCAATTTTTGCTTTAAATAAGACTAGATGGATAAAATTTGGGAAAAGGTTTTTCCATAAGAATTAGAGACCTATGTCAAACACTGAGTAAGCTCTGTCAAATTGTTGGTTATCTGACAATTATTGATTGTTCAATCGTGATTACTCAAAAAAAATTTTAAAAAAATCTAGATAAATGAAAATTTGTATTTAGTTTTCATGTTAAAACTACAGACCTGTGTAAAAATTTCGATTATTCAATCAGTAAATGTAGAAGAACGTTTTAGGTAGTCTCTATTTTTTGCAAAGCAATGAAACATTTTTTGTTGCTTTGAATATTTAAAAATATTAATAATCTATAATAGAAATGTTATATATATATATATATATATATATATATATATATATATATATATAT
>JAOUZG010015698.1:0-21935 GCA_026289955.1 Argiope argentata | reverse complement strand
ACTAGAGCGATGGAGGAAGCAGATAAAGCAAAATTTGAACAGCTTTTTGCTTTCATTAAAGAAATGAAAGAAGGGCAAGAGAAGATGGAGAAGAAGATAGAACAGAAGATAGAACAAGGGCAAGAGAAGATGGAGAAAAAGATAGAACAAGGACAAGAGAAGATAGAACAAGGCCAAGCTATTATTGTTGAAGCAATCAACACCAAAGTGGATGCTTTGGCGGAAAAGGTTCAAGAGAACGATATGAAGATTCGTAGTATTCAACAGAGTTGTGAGCAGAATGTTGAAAAATTCCGAAGTTTTGAAGAGAAGTTTGAAAAAGTGGACGAAAGATTCAACGCATTCGAGGAAAAATTGAAGAAAATGCAAGGTGGGCACGTAAAATCTGAAAACCAATCCTCGAATGTTCGAGAGCGTGAAACATCTCAACATGGATCTGCTATTCCTAAATCAAGCATTAAAGTTTCCATGTACGACGGAAAAACATCTTGGCAAGTCTATAAGACTCAATTCTCCATCGTCGCAGAAGCCAATGGTTGGGATCCAGTCACGAAGGCTCGTCAGCTGGCTGCATCACTACGGGCTGAAGCTGCTGATATTTTAAGAACTGTTCCCGAAGATCAACATCTGGACTTTGATGCTCTTTCAAATGCTCTGGAGTTGCGCTTCGGAGAAAAATGCCTCAAGGACTATAGTTGTCTTCAATTAAAGACTCGGCAACAACGATCGAATGAAAGCCTGCAAGAGCTTGCAGCAGATGTAGAGAGGCTCTCCCATCTTGCCTTCTCCGACTGTCCTGCCGAGGTACGGGAAACACTAGCCCTGCAGTATTTCATCGACGGTGTGAGGGATCCCGAGATACAAAAGTCCCTGCGAATGGCTGAATTGAAAGATTTGAAATCAGCTTTGGTTTATTCAATGAAATTTGAAGCCGCTCAGCAAGCTGCACGGAGGGATCGCCTTTCAGTAAGAGGAGCTACGGTTCAAGATGCATCAGATTCTTCGATGCAAAATCTAACTGAAATGATGAAAACAATTTGCCAGTTTATCCGGAAAGGAGATGAAAGGCCCAGCAAACATGGCCAAAGAACTGTGAAATGTTGGAAATGCGGCGACGAGGGCCATGTTCAAAGGAATTGTTCAGCCCGCTTAGATAAACGGGCTAAAGACTCTTCTCAAAACAACCAGGAAAACTAGAATTTGGCGGTCTCGCGGGGCGGAGGTTGCCAGATGAAGAAAAGCCCCATTTTGGAGTTTTACAGATATCTTCCAGAGGTGGCGGTGAAAATGGTTTATTCGTCGAAGCCTTCATCAACGGAGCTCCCTGCCGAATGATCGTTGACACAGGAGCCAGCTTAACCATCATGCGAAGAGATGTTGCAGAACGACTTGGGAGGAAAATTCTCTGGACACCGTCCTGCGTCACCCTCGAAACAGTCATCGGTGACAGAATCCCAATTATCGGAAAAATGAATATTGAAATTAGATTTAGGGATGCTACTTATGATCATGTCATCTACGTAGCGGAAATTACAGATGATTTCATACTTGGTATGGACTTTCTGAAGAAGTATGACTTCGTAATTGACTTTAAAAATAACTTCCTACACTCCACATCAGAAGTCGTGACTCTTTTCCATTTGGGTTCTGGAGTAGAAAATACAGATGCCATATCAAGGAAACCCTGCTCCGAGGGTTGTCGCTCCTTCTCTTCTGTGGAAAAGAAAACTGGGAACGATACACCAACTGTGCGCCGAGTCACAAGAGTTATCCCACCTCAATCTGATCCCTGGAGTGATGAGGAGGTTCGTAAGGAAAAAAGAAATGATCCTGACATTAAACCGATTATGGAATTTATGCAATCAAACAACGCAAGACCTAAATGGCAGGACATTTCAAGCCTCAGCACTGGAACTAAGCATTACTGGGCTCTCTGGAATTCACTCGAAATTAGAAATGGTACCTTGTGTAGAAAATGGGAGTCCGAAGATGGGAAGTCATTTAAGTGGCAACTTGCACTTCCCCGATCAAGGATAAATCAAGTACTGAAGGAGCTACACAGCAGTCCTGCAGGAGGTTACTTCGGAGTCTTTTAAACAACTCGTAAAATCCGAGAGCATTTCTATTAGAACAACATGAAAGATGATGTTCGAGAATGGTGCAGAACATGTGGTGACTGTAACGCCCGTAAAGGACCAAAAACAGGCAGTCGTGGTAAGTTACAGCGGTATAATGCAGGAGCATCATTTGAGAGACTCGCCTCGGACATCTTGGGACCTCTTCCTCGGACGGACAATGGAAATAGAAAAGAACTCTGACTGTTCTGTGATCCTCAGTTCGGGTGTCCTCCGGATACGCCTTCTTCGCCTGTGGATTATGTTCAAGACTTCCAGGCCCGTTTAGAAGACGTACACAGATTTGCCCGAAATCGGATCAACATAGCGACGGAGAAGATGAAGACCAGGTACGACACTAAAGCCACCGGACAAGAATTCAAGGAAGGTGACAAGGTATGGTTCTGGAACCCGATTCGACGAAAGGAACTCTCTCCGAAGCTGCAGTCTTCCTGGGAAGGCCCTTATACAGTCCTGCAAAGACTCAATGACGTCGTGGTTCGAATAAGGAAGTCACCGAACTCAAAGCCAAGAGTAGTACATTACGACCGGCTAGACCCTTATTATGGTAACTTGTCAAATACTTAGCTGAAACCATGGTTTCCTCATTTATGTGAATGTAATCTGTATATTTGTAAATAGTTTCTTTATGTTAATTACTTTTCAATGTTTATGTCTGAAATTTTTTGTCTATGTATTGTATCTGTTGGGTGTCTTCTGCTCGGGGTCTGTACTGCCCGGGACGTGCAGTCCTTGAGGAGGGGGCAATGTTACAAGCGGGCGAATGCTCGTCGCAGGTGAAAACGTTGGCGGCGCGTCACAAGGCTCTCCGCGCCAGCCGAGCTGACTTAGCGGGAGGAATATTCTGGTAACCCCGAGTCAATTCTGGCTGTCCACGTTTTCTCTCGGTAATCACCGAAGCCTCTCGGTACTTCCGCCGGCTATATAAGAGACGGACTGCCGCTTTTTGGCAGAGGATCACTCTTAGGGAAGAGAAGCGGTTTGCTGGACTAGCAGGTTTTCGCTTGTTATTAGTGAGCGGTGTTTGCGTTTGCTGTTAACGCTGTATTATTGAGCTCGCTGTGATTGACTGTTGCTGTGCTATACTATAGCTGTTTTGCAAACCGTGTTTATTTTGCGTAAGACTTGCATTTATGCTGTAAGTGACTGATTATTGCTGGATTGTGTTTTCTGAAGTTTTACTTTTTTAAGTCATCCTGTATATACCTGTAAATAGCTGTAAATAAATTTGTTTGTGCTGTCCTCAAATAAAGTCCATTCAATCCAAACCCACTACGCTAAAAACGTAACTATATATATATATATATATATATATATATATATATATACAAAACCTAAAATGTTTCGAGATGGATCCAACAAATATCAATTTTCATATAGACAAAAATCATTAGATCTCAAAAGTTACTTAATTTTATTTTAAATGTATTGGCACTCCTCTTCTGTTTTATTTATCAATTTTCATTTTATTTGCACTTTTCTAGAAAAATAAGCACTTATAAGGTACTTAAAAAGGATTTTAAAATGTTAGCACTATTTATGACGGTATGCACCTTTTAAGCTTAATTGAATGCACCCCCACAAAACATTTTTCTTTTCAATATATTTTTGTTTAAAATTTAATATTGATAAGATAAATTTATAGGAATTTATAAAATACAAAAACAGATGCTGCATAACTTTTTTTGCTTGTCATTATTACTGCAAAAAATAATTACAAAACTGTTACTAAGAATAATTTTAAAAAAGTTTTATTATTTTACAGAATTCATTGTTACTAATTTAATAAAAACAGTACAATTAGTTGAATGGTACGATAAATATTTACAATAAATGATAATAAGATTGATATTATTATTAATGAAAAGACATTCAAAGGGAAAAATTGCTAGAAAAGCATTTTCAAATTCGATAAATGCACAACTTGTCTCATTTTACAATCCTTATTATATTCATTGTATTAAGCATACAAAAAATTAAATTTGAAGCAGAAGTGATTCAATTCCAATTAGTTCAATAATGTGTCAATAGAATTGCAATTTATTAAAGCAATAGAATTTCATTGCACTGGATTCGTAATTTACATATCTACAAATTCCAAGATAGTTTGATTTAAAAAAATTGCAACTATTATTGCTACCAAGGCCTTTTGAATTCATTGAAAGCTAATGGGATCACTCAAAAGTTATCCCAGATTTAATTACAATTATCAATCAACGTCTTGATTAGAATTTCACGAATTATGAAATGAGAAAACTGCTGATATTCACTAAGTAGGAGAAACGAATAAAGAGAGATAAATGCACCATAACGTAAACCTAAGTTTCTAGGTTTACTAGACAGCAAATCCTCAAGTGACGTCACTTTCGTCGTCGTTTGCCGACGAAAGTGCTGACGATATTTTACCATGTGATAGGGCCTTTAAGTACCAATATACTGTTTTTGTGTATGGCAACATCTTGTAAATAGAATTGGAAATAAGAGAGAATAAAATAGAGTCAGATTAAATACGAGTGAATTATTTTATATTAAGAAACATATCTTTGAATCTTAGAGGAGAAACGACTGAATGAAATGAAATGCAGATAGAGTCTCAACATTGAGGTGGATCCAGAAGTGATCGCTGAAAATACGGTACGTTTGTTTTTATTTGCAATAAGAATTCAGTAACGGAATAAAAATGGAGATGTTCGTTAAGAAGCGAATGCCTATTAGATCTAACTTTACGAAAACGTATAATGTTCTGATTGAAAGATTAAAGGCCGAAGAACCCCAGGAAAAAGAAATTAAATCACTTTTCAGTAATCTGGAACGAATTTATTCGGATTTAGCCAAATTAGATAATGAAATATGTAGTTTTCTTTTGGAAAATCCAGATACTGAAATTTATGAAGAGGAATATCTTAAAATCGAAGAATGCAGCACGAAAATTATTGATGCGAAAGTAAATGTGGACATATATATGTCTAAACTTTCTGACGCTGAAAGGGAAAGAGTTGACTCTATTTCACCTAGAATTAAACGAAAACTCTAGTTACCTAAAATAGAACTCGTTAAATTTAATGGTGAAATTAAGAATTGTTTGTCTTTCTGGAGTCAGTTTAAACGAATCCACGATGATGATAAATTAGAAAATAAAGACAAGTTTCAATATTTGATCCAATGTGTAAGTTAAGGATTTAGAGCACGAGAAATTATAGACAGTTATCCTCCAACAAATCAAATTATTGCAAGGCAATAGAAAGTTTAAAATCGCGTTTCGGAAAGGACTAGTTGCTTATTGAGTACTACATTCGTGAGCAACTAAAATTAGTTATAATAAATGCTACAGAAGCTAAAAGGAAATTAAGCATTAATTAATTTATGATAAATTAGAAACTTACTTAAGAACTCTATAATCAATTAAATTAACATCAGACAAATACTCAGCAATGCTTTTCCCACTCTTGGAATCCTGCATACCTGAAGATATTTTCAGTGTATGGTTACGTAATCCTATTGTAATAACAAATCATGACTCGGAAAGCAATGTATATACAGAAAAATTGAAAAACTTATTACTCTTTCTGAAAACTGAAATAGAAGATGAAGAAAGAATTCTATTGGCGAAAACAGGATTTGTACCGAAGGTGTATAATGAGAGGAAAGAAAGAGTATTATGTTCTGATTCTGTGGCTACGGCTACAGATTTGTTTTCAGGTGGTGTAGAAAACAGAAATCATACCCAAATTTGTATTTTTTGTGAAAAAACTCATGAAAGTAAAGAATGGTATTATGCCAAAAAATTTGATTTAAAAAAAAAGCATGAGATTTTGAAATATAAAAAATGCTGCTTCACTTGTTTAAAGCCTGGTCATACATCAAGAATTTGCAAGTCAAATGTACAGTGCCTGCTTTGAAATAAGAGACATTGGATTTTTATGTGTTCAGATCTGTACATCTAACCAAACAAAAGTCAAAACACCTGAGGTGGAAGAGAAACTGAATGTCAACTTATCCAATCAGTGTGATGCTGAAGTTCTCCTTCAAACATTACAAGTTAATAATAAAGCAGAAGGAAAATACGCAGAGTAAGAGCTCTTATTGACAGTGGTTCGCAGCTTTCATATTTATTAAAGAAAACAATTAAAGAAATGAACCTCAGACCCATTAAAAATATCATACATTCGGTATTTGGTGGGTCTACATTAGAAAAACAAGATCATGGACTGGATGAATACTGGATTTAGTTATGTTATGCAAGTCCTCGATCAACCAGTTATATGCGGAAAAATACCTCGGATCAAAAAAGGAAATTGGGAAAAGGAATTGAAGAAAAAGAATATAATACTGTCTGATCAAGGCAAAGATTGTCCTGACATTGAATAACTGATAGGGGCCGACTTCTGCGGACAGTTATTCTCATGAAATATATATGCTTTGAAATGTAGATTAGTAGCATATGAAACAAAATTAGGCTGGTTGATCATGGGTAAAGTATTTGGAGAAAAGGGAGAAAATACTTCCGCTCATCTGGTGACTACAATGTTGATACAAAATAGCTCTATCTCTGATCTTTGGAAATTAGAAACCTTAGATATTATGGATCCAGTTGAAACTAAATCTAAAGAAGAAATGAAAAGAAACGCAGTGGATCATTTTATGAAAACAGTGGATAGAGATGAAAATGGCAGATACATAGTTATGCTGCTTTGGATAGAAACAAAAGAAATTCTACAAGACAATAGACCTATAGCTGAACAACGTTGTATCCGTATATCACAAAAGTTAAAAGATGAAAAGAAGTATTTGGAAAATGAAACTGTTTTTGAAGAATGGCTTGAGGAAAATATAATAGAGGAAGTGACCAAAATGGAGGACGGAAATCCAAGTTATCATTTACCACATCGAAGTATTTTTAAAATAAACTCTTCAACCAAAGTACGTCCAGTGTTTGATGCTTCTTGTCGAGTTAAGAAAGTTCCGTCCTTAAATGACTGCCTGGAAAAAGGACCAAATTTAATAGAGCAATTCCGCCCATTTTAAGAAAATTCAGACAAAATAACATTGGGGTAATTTCTGATATTAAAAAGGCCTTTCTTCAAATTTCAATTGCAAAAGAAGATCAAGATGTTTTACGAATTCTTTTGTGGGAAGATTACGAAACCAGAAAATTTGAGGTACTTCGTCATCGACGTCTTGTTTTTGGCCTCACTTGTAGTCCTTTCCTCTTGGCAGCGGCTTTTAATAATCATCTAGATGATTCTAAAGAGCTCTTTCCAGAAACCTCCGAAAAACTGAAGAATTCCTTTTATGTAGATAACTGTGTGACATCCGTGCGCAATGCAGATGATCTTATCCGTTTCATCCAAGAAGCAAAGCTGTTGCTTTCCAAGGATTGTTTTGATCTTCGAGGTTGGGAATATACAAGGGAGCTAAGTCTGGACGAGCCGATCGCTCCAACCTCAGTACTTGGATTGCTATGGAATAGAAATGAAGACTTCCTTTTCTGTGATTTACAAAATGCTGAATTTAATTTTGATGTTTGCAGTAATAGAAATATTCTGTCAACGGCTCAAAAGATATTTGATTCACTGGGAGTTTCATGTCCTGTGACAATATGTTTAAAAACCTTAGTACAAAATATTTGGAAAAGAAACTTAGGGTGGGATTAAATTCTTCCAGATGACATTCAAAAAAAATTTTAAACTTTGATTGTTGATTTGAAATTGCTGTCTGAAGTTAAGATCCCTACATGTGTTAAAATCACTGGCTTCACGGAAGGACTAAGTCTTCATAAATTTTGTGATGCCAGCTAAGTTGCATACAATACTGTTGTATTTTTTAGAAATACCTTGGGAGAAGTCAAAATATATTTTATAGAGGCAAAAAGTAGAGTAGCACCTTTATAGGTTATTACAATACCTCGTCTATAATTATTGGCCTGCTTCATTGGAGCTCGGTTAACATCAGACATTAAAAAATCTATGTCTTTGAGAGACGTGCCAACTTTTTATTGGACAGATGCTTCTGTTCCTTTTATTCAATACAACAAGGTCATTGGGGTACGTTCGTGAATAACAGAGTAGAAGAAAAAAGAAGTCTTTCTTCAAAAGATGATTGGAAACATCTCCCAAGAACTTTCAACCCCTCTGATCACCCTTCCCGTGGCTGTTCGATCCAAGAATTTTTGAAATCGAGATGATGGGAAGGTCCATAGTGGTTGAAAATGCCAGAGGAAGAATGACCAGCGACAGACTTTGAATACAATTTGGAAGAGATTTTCCAAGAAAGGAAAAAGAGGGTCGTAAAGTTGGCCAACACTACAGATCTGAATAAATCCTGGTATTTGTACAAATTCTCAAAATATTCAAAAATGGTGCGATTGGTAGCATGGATTATACGATTTGTACAAAATTGCCAAAATCCTATGAACAAGTTAAAAGATCTTTTAACTGTTGCAGAACTAGATGCTGCCAAAAAAAAGTGATTAAAATCGTGCAACAAGAAACCTTTAATAACGAAGTAGTAAGATCAAAACTCAAATCACTCCGTGTGTTTAGTGATTCTGATGGACTAATTAGATTGAAAACTGAAATTACTAGACGAGATGATGAAGAAAATTTTAGATACCCTCTAGTATTGCCTTGTAAGCACTCATTAGTGGAGAGGTTGATTTTCGAACATCATTTGATCTCTTCCCATGCTGGAGTTCAAGTTATCCTAACAGATATCCATCAGAAATTTTGGATTCTGAGAGGCCGAAAAACTGTCCAAAAAGTGCTTTAAAGGTGTATAAGATGCAAAATATTTACGAGCAAAAGAATTGAATCAATGCTTTCGCCACTGCAGGAAGAGCGTGTACGGGAAGCCTCGGTATTCGATAAATGATTGGGAAAAGGCACAGACTTGCCTTTTACTTGCGCAGTATATAAAGCCATTCATTTGGAATTGATACAGTCTTTAAACTAATGGATTCTTTTTAGATTTTAGAAGAATTTTTGCAGGGTAAGGGTGACCTATTACTATACACATCGATAACGGGACAAATTTCACTGGAACAAATAATTTGATGGATTTTCTTGATTGGGACAAGATTGTAAATGACGCTTCTGTCTTAAGAATTCAGTGGAAATTTAACCCTCCCCCCAACAGCATCTTGGTGGGGCGGATTTTTTGAGAGCATGATTAAGATGGTGAAGAAGCTTTTGAGGAGAGTTTTAAGGAAGGCATCGCTTCATTACGAAGAAATGTTTACTATTCTTTGCGACGTAGAGGCCAATATCAGTTCTTGACCTCTGAGTTATCTGTCAGAAGATCTGAATGATTTAATTCCACTGACACCCTCAATGTTCAAAGGTAGGAGTTCCCGATTTGTATACTTTGGTTAAAGTAAATATCTCTAAACGATATCAGTATCAACAAAAATTACAAGAGAACTTGAGGAAAAGATTTCGAAAAGAATATCTGAGCTTATTAATCCAGAAGAAGCCAAAGGAAAAGGAATCTAAGCAATTGCAAGTAGGAGATATTGTTATAATTGAAAGTGATGTCAAAAAACAACTAGACTGGCCTCTGGGAAAGATAATTGAAATGTTCCCAGGGGAAAGATGGTTGCATCCGAGTAGTAAAGCTGAAAATAGCAAGTGGAGAAATTGTGCGTCCAGGGCAACGTTTATACCCCTTGGAATTAGATAATGACGATCCTGTAGTTACGAGAAATAATGAATCGGCTGCTTCGTATAAAGAAATCAAAATACCGAGCTTAGAAAATGACTGTGAAACAAAAACTAGAAGTGGAGGAAGAGTAGTTAAGCCTTCACGTTTTAAATAACTTTTGAACTTTATTATACACTTTTCATATTTGTGTCTTTCATGTTTTGATTTCTTAATATTTTGTTAATTGTACTATTTTGATTTTGTATCCTTCTAATTTAAAAATCAGAAGGTGGGAGGATGTTTCGAGCTCCTTTGGCTAAAAAATACCTTTTATTTTAAAACATGCTAGAGCTATAACCTTCTTTAAGAACTCTAAAGTTGGAATTAATTGCGCGCGAAACCAATATACTGTTTTTGTGTATGGCAACATCTTGTAAATAGAATTGCAAATAAGAGAGAATAAAATGGAGTCAGATTAAATACGAGTGAATTATTTTATATTAAGAAACCACATCTTTGAATCTTAGAGGAGAAACGACTGAATGAAATGAAATTGAGATAGAGTCTCAACAATTATAGTTAGAGAAATATCTGTAGTACCAGTTTGCAGTACCACTGTCTTCATTATTTGATAATATATAAGTCGTCTTAGGCTTTTCCTTTTCAATCTCTTCTTCGTTCCAATCATGGTTGGAGAAAACCATAATGTTTTGAAATTCGAAAGCATTTTTTATTCATTGAGGTCCCTCGCACAATCTTAAGGAGACTAGATGTTTTACCTTGCAGCCTCTGGAAGGTAAGTCTGCCGGATACATATTACCAGGTTTATTTATCCATGATGTAGGATTACTCAACTTCTTTATCTCTTGAATTCTATTCCAAACGAAGACAGACCATTTTTCTTTAAATTTAAATATTAAATCACAAGAGAAAAAGATTATATCCTTCTCTGTATGTTGAATTTTAGGAATATAATTTTTAAAAATAACTATTACTCTTATACAAGTTAAGATTTTGAAGCTTACCAAAAAAATTATTACAAATTTTCCTAAGTAATGATTTTTATTAGTATTAAGACTTTGATGTTTTCTGCTTGATCAGAAGAAAAAACATGAAACTCAAATTTTTATATATTGAATAAATTCTGTTTACAACATAAAAGGTATAGATACCATTTTTAAAAAAACTCAAAATCTATTAGTCAACATTTCTTTTTCTAGACACAAAGAATATAAACATAGTATGGCAAAAATGCCAATGTAAATGATGAAATCACTTTTATTCAACAGAAACATCCTGAATATTGAACAATATTTTCTTTATCAGCTATAAAAACATAATGTTGAGCAAAATACTTTTAAAGCAGAATATATTTGAAATGTATTTCAAAAATAAAAATTACTCTGAACGAATATAAAATAAAACATACAATACTATAAATTTAATAAACAAGAATAAGATCATGATATATACAAATATAAAAGTAAAATAGGATATAAAGAGGAGTTGAAAAAATAGGCTTTTATAGAATTTTATGATTCAAAATCAATAGATTAAAGAAATAGAAAAAAATGAAACATCCATATAGCAATGAAGATGGAAATAAAAAATCTATAACAAATATTGTTACAGAAATTGATTTTCAATGAAAAGACCTATATTTTTAAAACAGAAATCACTGAAGTACACAATAGTATAGCATGGTATTATAATAACAATCAATTTCAGTTTAAATAAACTAATGACATTTCATTTTAACTATAGCAACAGTTACTTGACATAAATTTGACTTGAATCCATTACAAATAAACAAATGTATTTAAAAAACTAGTAATAATGATCGCTGGAGCCCTCCATTTCAGTCTTCAGTTATTTGGTGTTGATTAAATAGCAATAACAAAATAATATGAATTACTACAAGGTAAAGAAAGCTTTAAGGTTTATACTTAAAAAGTAAAACCTCAAAATGCATTTTATTATAATGCCAAAAATTAAGAATCAAATTAAAAAATATTATTTGATGTTAATTAAGTGTCTTTGAAAGTTATACAACATGCAAGTAATATAAAACACTAAATTGATATTATATAAATATGTATAAAGGACAGCCCCTAAAAATATTTGTTAATTTTAACTCTTGAAATGTCTCTTTCTATTGTAACCTTATATGAGATATCTTGCAGTTATCAATTCTTTCAGTGATATTAAACTGAGTACAATGCTTTAAAATTTTATTTTCAATTAATATCCTACTTTTTTAGTTCATGTTCAATTTGAAAACTTTTATCTGCCATCACAAAATCATTCAGTTTTAATACATCTATCAGATAGCTTTTAATAAAAAAAAATCCTTCTCAGATATGCTGTCACAGTGTAATGATGAAATGAAATATACAGCTCCTGTAGACATTGTGATTGTCATATCTTTTAAAATATTTGCTTCCTTATAAAAACTGGAAGTCGTTTGCTTTTCTGTTGGATTGGTAGGTTCCTATATAGGAAGTCAATAGGTCTTAATTTTCAAAACTCAACTAGATTTTAATTTTTTTAAAAAAAAAAATCAAATGGATGTTTTAACATATTAAATTTTTGAAGATCCGCCTCAGAATTAAAAGAAGAATATATATAGAGAAAAACCTTTCTTTAGTGAAATTTGTCAAAAATGTCATTTTAATATTATTAACAATAGTCTCAGCAATGAATCTTTTTCAAAGAATCCCGAAGTTCTTGAAACTCATTTTGCAAATTTTGGATTATTTCATAAAAAGTAGCATTAAAGTAACTAGTTTTCAATTTATCAAGAGCACTTTTAATACAATACATCAATTATAAATTCTGGTAACAGTCAATCCGAAAATTGAATTTTCAGTAGTTGGAAAAGATTCATTTATTTAATAAATCTTAAAGAAATTTATTCACCTCCACCCAAGTTAGCATTACAGCTGCTAATTTTAAGTTAAGAGAGATATTTTTTACGAGAAAATTTTGTTTACTTACATCAATTAAATTTAGATAAGATTTTGTGTAAGAAAAGTGATGTAATATTCATGTAAGCATTTCAAAATATTCTAAGCATATTCAAAATTATTAGAAAATTTTATCTAATGACAATAAAGAAAATTATGAATGCACTGACGATTTTGTTTAATTGCCCCCCATTTGAATTGACGACAAAACACGTACCGATTTCTTTTCCTTCGAGAGGGTTTTCTAAAAGCAGTTTTCTTTAACAGTTTTGGGTTTCAATTTTTTATATTTCGTAAATAGAAGCTCAGTGAATGAATTCTTCAAAATAAACGGCGCATATCACCAACTTCGAAAACAACAACCCTCTATTCCAAAGCTAACAACCGATATCAGGATTGTTTAAAGGATACTTAAAAAGTAGCATTTTATCATGGCAGTAACTTTCTGCTGGATGCTTTTTTTTGTATTTCACATTAAAGCATCCAGCAGCACATAAGTATTCCATCTTTTAACATTAATAAGAGGAAAAAAACTACTCAAAATTATAACTATAAAAGTAAACAAAGCATTCGTTTTGTACTTGGATGAGGGTGTTAACGACAAACTCATCGAGGAAAGCGTAGCGGATGAAGATTTAAATGCCATACGCAGAAATAACATGTCATATACCTTTTACATCACATGAATTTACCCCATTCGCCCATTCTTTTCTTTTCTAAAGAATGTAACGGCAGCATATGCATCTTTACTTGCATCAACAAATATATGAATGGTGCAGCTACTTAAATCTTCTGAAGATACTTGAATAGACCTAAGAATCTGTATATCAGAAAATTACTTTAGTTCTTGAAACCACTGAAGATATTCTTTACAAAGTTCAGAAGTTATTTCTTCGTCCCAACTTGCACCTAATTTCCATGTCTTTTGAGCATTATTTTTGTAGAAAGCATCACTGGTGCAGTGAATCCAAAAGGATCAAATATTTCATGTATTGTAGATAATATAGTCCTTTTAGTTGCTTTTTCCATATTAATGTCATCCAACCATTTCATGTTAATGTTCAATGTGTCCAATTCCTTATTCCAAATAAGACCTAATACTTGAGTTTCTTTCTTTGAATTAGTTTCACAGTCGCCAGACCATTCCCATTCTCTAAGATCAAAACCGTATTTAGCCATCAGGGTTTTAGAATTTTCGATGAACTGATCTAATTGGTCTTTAGTTTCAATACTAGTAATGACATTGTAGATGTAGAAACTCTCCAAAAGTCTTTTCTTAAAAGATTTTTCAAATCCTTCACATTTTTGAATATGGAGTTCAATTACTGAAGCTAAAAGGAAAGGGCTACATTTTACTTCGTAAACAATTCTTGTGTGGCGAAAAACTTGTAATTTCTTTTCTTCCCTATTTTCCCACTACAAGAACCGTAGGAAATCTCTTATCTTCTTTACGAATATTTATTTGCCGAAAAACTTTCCTAATGTCAGCAATAACGCCAAACTTTCTCTCTCTGAATCGAAGAAGAATATCTGGTATAAGCTCTATAAAATTAGGATAACATTCCAAGCACTGATTAAAAGATGGATAATTTACTAATTTAGCAGAAGCGTCAAATACTGGACGAATTGGAGTAGTGCTGCTACTTAGTTTTATCACTGCACGATGAGGTAAATATTTACCATACGAGTTCATTTTGCTCGTTGGAACTTCCTCTATTATGAGTTCATCTAACCAATTTAAAAGAATATCATCATACTTCTCTTACATATTCATAGCTAAAAGTTTTGCAGTAGTGTAGTCGAGCCTTTTCTTCGCTAAATTCAAGTTGTCGAACAAAGGTGACTTGTCATCTTTGACAAATCTTTGACAATCAAACAAACCTCAGATCGACCATCTTTATTAGTTGTTACTGTTTCTAAAAAAATGCTCTTTAGTTTGAAAATCAATCTCGTGTTTAGATTTTTCTCAATAAGACCGCTAATTCCGATTAAATCTAATTTTCATAAATTTGAGATTTCAGTTTCAAATAAGGAAAGCACTGTTATCGCCATATTTTCTTCCGAAATGTTTTACTGTGGTACCTTACCCATTAAGGTCCAACCTAAGAAAGTTTATTCAGCTACAAGATCTGAAGACAAAACTTTTCTTTTGCCTGTTAACATTTTCCCCATAACGTCAACTCCTATTAGAATATCAATGACTTCACAGGTATCACTAATGTCAGTTATATTAATCTCATTTTTTTCCAATTCATCTATCCAGGGACCTTTAAAAACCTGTCTTATACTCTCACAAATGGTAGTTTGATCCAGAACTTCAAAATTACGGCTGATATTCTCATACAAATTTTTCAGTTTTATTTTATAACAATTAAGCTTGAATTCGTTAGTAATAACCCCCTGGAAAGGGAATGTAGCCTTTTTTCACAATAAAGAGGTGTATAATTCATTTCTTCAGCTACATTTCTCAAAATATAAGATTTATGTAATGCAAAATCAAAAAGTAACCTCAAATTTTCTGCTTACTATCAGATATCAGTTTAGCTTTAAGAGTTTTAAGAAATATATCAGGACTGTGTTTATTAAAGTTAGCCATATTAATATCTAGGGCTGATGTATCTTCCTTTCTTTCTACAGACAGTTTTTGAGAATCAAGAACATCACGCATTAAAGGAAAATGTTTTCAGTGTCACGAAAAGCACTTCCACTTCTACTGAGACAACAAAACTCCTGGAATTCTTGAGAATGAAACCGGAACTTTTCGGCTTCGAAAAACTTTGGGACGATGTGTGGTGAAAAAACTCCATCGCATATGTATCAATAATAATCCTGTATATAATTATGTAAATATTTAAACTAATTAAACGTAAAAGTATTTTTTAGATAGGCTCTCTTCAATGTTTTAGTCTGATTGTGTCAACACGTTCGATGTGACTTCATTTCGGCGCGGAAAGAGCGATCGCCGGCGAGGTGAGTAATGCATTTACATTTTCATTGCTCATCAATTTTCCGATTGCTACATAATTTGGCGCCCGAACAGGGACGCTGGAATTGAGTCACAATATGTTTTGATAACTGAGAAAAGGATTTAGTTTGAACTCTTGCTGTTTAAATATTTGATGGCTCATTAACAATATTTGAAATATATAATAAGAAATTGATTTGAATATTTTAATATCTAATGAGAATATCTATATCTACTTTGGAAACAGTAAGCGAACATTACTAAAATAGAAGAGAGTGTTTTAACTCGAATACTATTTAAGAAATTGCTCTAAAGATGAAGTTGAACTGATTATATTTTATATAATTTGGATTAGAGTAATTTGATATTATTTTAAAGAATACAGGATTCAATGAAGATTTAGAATGGTTAAATTTGTTCTCAATTCGGATAACCTTGTACATATTTATAAAATTTATTCTGACTCTGAATTAAACTGAATATTCATTTAAGAATTGATTTTTATTCTACTTGGAAATTAATTATTCTTTTGAGAAGATTTTTATTTGGAAAGTTTATTAATTTAAGAACTAGAATACATCTGAATGTTTACATATTTTGAATTGTGCATTTTTTATGAATAGAATTTATTGATTTGAATATTACATTTTATTATTGAAAGTAAAAGTGTATGTGGTATTGAATATATTTACTGTGTTACTAGCATTTGATTAATATATTAACATCAAAATGGAAACATTAGTTAAACTGAGAGGCTCTTATCGTGGCTGCTTTACTAAATTTATTGAAAAATTGGAATTATTTTTGAAAACGAAATCAGATGATTCTGATTTGTATGTTAGTAAACTGAATCAGTTAACAGAGAAATATTTGAAAATTCAAAACCTAGATAACGATATACTTGATTTAATAAAGAAGGATGTTTCATGTTCCGAGGAAAGTATATGTGATGAAATCGAAAGTGCCGAATCTTATGAAGATAAATTCATATATTTTAAAACGAAACTAGAACGCTGCATAAATAAATCTGACAGCGAAATTGATGCACATTCAATTAATGAAAAAAGAAATTTTAAGTTGCCTAAGATTGAATTGCAAAAATTTGATGGGACTCTAAAGGATTGGTTATCTTTCTGGGGATTATTTAAAAAATTAGATTCAGATCCTGATATTTCGAATGAAGATAAATATCAGTACTTGATACAGTCAACCCTTAAAGGTTCAAGAGCTAGAGAGGTGGTCGAGTCTTTTCCCCCCACGGCTGAGAACTATGTTCAAGCCATCGAATGTTTAAAAACACGGTTCGGAAGAGAGGATGTCTTAGTGGAGGTCTATGTAAGAGAACTTTTGAGTTTAGTGTTGAATAATGCTCTGAATAATGAACATAAACTTCCACTGATTAAATTGCACGACAGAATCGAAACTCAGCTAAGATCTTTACAGATGCTGGGTGTAACAAGTGATAAGTATGCTTCCATGCTTTACCCTTTGGTCGAGTCATGTTTACCTATTGATCTTTTACGAATTTGGGAACGACATTTGTCTTCGATAACATTTAAATCAGATGAGAAATTCAACAAGTTAGAAACGTTAATGAAATTCCTTGGAAATGAAATTGTGGGTGAAGAGAAAATTAACTTAGCGAAAAGTGGGTTTGGGCTAGAACATAAGAACAAGAAAAATCAAGCAATTAAGTCTTCTTTTAATCGTAATAAAAATATTACCACGGGTATGGAACTCTATAGCTCAGTACAAAGCAACACAGCCTCGAAGAACTTTCATTGTGTATTCTGTGATAAAAATCATTTTAGTGCTGACTGTAGATATGCTCAAAGTTTACCAGGTGATCAAAGGAAAGATATTTTAAGGAAAAAAGGTGGTTGCTTTAGGTGCTTGAAAATTAATCATATTTCTAGCAATTGTAAATCCAGAATCAAATGTTCAAATTGTGGAAGATTACACCATCATCTTTTATGCAATAATAATCAAACCCCTTCTCCCAAGGAAATCACAAAATCTAAACCTGATGCTGATATTCCTGTACAAGATCAGGCACTAGCAAATGTTTCGCCTTCACCTCATGTTTTGTTGCAGACTCTTGTAATTCACTTAAGAGGAGAAAAGGGTAAAGTGAAGATAAGGGCAATAATTGACTCAGCTTCACAAAGATCGTACATTTTGAAAAGTACAGCGCAAAGATTGAATTACCAACCCCACCGGAGAGAAAGTCTGCGACATTCCTTGTTTGGTGGAGCGAGTACAGAGGTCTGCCATCATGACGTTTATAGAGCATTTCTCACTGACTTCGATCTGACTTACAATTGCAACTTTGAAGTCCTCGGCCAAGAAACTATCTGTGCAACAATCCCACCCGTTGCGGATGGTATGTGGATGAAAGAACTATCAGAAAACAATATCCACTTGAATGATCAACATCAGGGACCCATAGAATTATTAATTGGAGCAGATGTTGCTGGAAAACTTCTGACCGGAGGTTATAAGCTCTTACCTTCTGGTTTAGCAGCAATCGAAACAAAGTTAGGATGGACGGTCATGGGTCGTACAAGAAGAGAAAAGCGTGATGAAAACACAAATCTGATTGTTACTTCAATGCTAGCAGGTGGAATTTCTGAAACAGATTTATGGAGTCTTGATGTAATGGGAATAAAAGATTTAGCTGAAAAACAATCAAAAACGGAAAAGGAAGAAGCTTCCATGCAGCATTTCTCGAAAACGTTAAAGAGACTTCCTGATGGCCGGTATGAAGTGTCTCTTCACTGGTTGGAAGGGATGCAACCACCTGCCAATAATCGATTGATTGCGGAAAGAAGACTAAAGGGAACAATTAAGATTCTTCAAGCAAAGAATTTATTAGAGGGTTATGAAGGTGTCTTCCGCGAATGGCTGAAAGAAGAAATAATTGAACCTGTAAATATTACAAGATTAGATGATCTTCTTTGCACATACTTACCTCATCGGGCCGTGATCAAAGAGAATTCAACAACAAAGATTCGACCGGTATTTGATGCTTCAGCAAAACAGAAGAATGAATTATCTCTGAACAGCTGTCTTGAAAAGGGACCTAATTTAGTTGAACGGATTCAGAGCATCTTGAATAGATTCCGACTTGGAGCGTTTGGCGTTATCGCTGATATCAAGAAAGCATTTCTCCAGATAAGTATTAACGACAAGGATAGAGACTATCTAAGATTTTTATGGTTTGAAAACGGAGATCCTGATAAATTGAAAATTTATCGCCATAAACGTGTTGTGTTTGGAATAAACGCAAGTCCTTTCCTACTTGGCGCGACTATCTCGTACCATCTTGATCAGGTTCCTGAACATCTTCAAGAGGTAGCGGAAAAATTGAAGACTTCCATGTATGTTGACAATTGTGTCACAAGTTTAGATACGATGGAAGAAGTAGAAGCGTTTATTGAACACTCAAAGGAAATAATGATGAGTGCTAAATTTGATTTGAGAGGATGGAGATTTAATGAGGTCGAATCCACCTTACACCTAACCGGTGAAGAATCCCCTCCGCATGAAGAAAATATCTCAGTATTGGGACTTGAATGGAATCCAAAAGATGACACTTTAAGCTGTACTTATAAACAAGAGGTTTTCGATGCAATTCCATTAACTAAAAGGTCGATATTGTCATCGGCTAATCAACTGTTTGACCCTCTTGGAATATTGAGTCCTGTGACTTTAAGGTTTAAAATTTTGATGCAAGACTGTTGGAGAGCAAAATTGTCTTGGGATGCTCAACTATCTGATGAACTTGCTAAAAAGTTTTTGAAATTAAAAAGAGATTTAACTTACATAGATAATTTAAAGATCCCTAGAAAACTGGAATTGAATCTCAAAGAAAGAAGCAATCTATCATTCCACGTTTTCTGTGACGCCTCTCAATTGGCGTATGCAACCTGCATATATTTGAGAAGTGAAAATGAAGAGGGGGTTTCCTGTCAACTCGTACAGTCACGATCCCGAGTTGCTCCATTGAAACCTGTAACAGTTTCCAGACTGGAATTACTTGCATGCACTATAGGAATACGCCTCATGGCAACAATCAAGCAAGATTTACACATGGAAGATGTAACTACATTTTACTGGACGGACTCCATGAATGCTTTGCATTGGATCAAAAATGAAGAAGAATGGGGAGTTTTCGTAATGAACCGCGTGAGAGAAATTAGGAAATGCAGCTCAAAACATGAATGGAATCATATTCCTGGATCATTCAATCCAGCCGACTTACCATCTAGAGGATGTTCAGTGGTTACACTATTAACTCAACAGTGGCATTATGGTCCATCTTGGCTGAAACAAAAGGCAAAACATTGGCCAGTTAGCGAAGCTATGGTCGATAAAGAAATCATAAATTCGGAGAAGAAGAAGACTATAGTTACCTTGACAGTTACAAAGAACGAAGAATTTGATTACTTTGCCAGTGTTTCATCTTTCGAGAAAATAGTGAGAATCACTGCTTGGATTCTTCGATTTGTCAGAAATTGTAGAAAGGTGACTCTGTACACCTCACAAAATTTAGAGAGTGAAGAATTGATAGAAGCGGAAACCCTAATTTGGAAAATTGTACAAAATACCTCATTCAGAATCAATGAAGAAAAATTAGAAACCTTCGTCCGTTCGTTGATCAAAAGGGTCTTATTAGAATCAAGACGCAACTTTTAATGAGGAAAGATTTTGAAAATTTCAAGTATCCTATCCTTCTGCCTCCTGATCATATCGTAGTTCATAAAATGATTATGCATAGACACAAAAATCTGTCTCATTGCGGAATCCAGACTTTGATGTCAAGTTTGCGAGAAGATTTCTGGTTAATAAGAAGCCGCAAAACAATACGTAGGGTCCTAAATTCTTGTATCACTTGTAAAAGATTTGAGGTTAAACATCCTGAGATACAAGCTGCACCTTTGCCGGAAGACCGTTTAAGAGACTCTGCTACCTTTGAAACTACTGGTATTGATCTAGCAGGTCCTTTGTTTTTAAAAGATGGATCCAAAGCTTGGATTGTTTTATTTACTTGTGCAGTTTACCGCACAGTACATCTTGAATTAGTAACATCACTTACAACTGACAAATTCCTTCTATCTTTGCGTCGATTTATCGCAAGAAGAGGAAGACCATCTACCATCTATACTGATAACGGTTCCAATTTTCAGGGATCAAATCAAGCTTTGAGAAGAGTGGATTGGCAAAAAATCAAAAGTGATACAACTGTATCAAGAATACAGTGGAAGTTCATTCCGCCCAGCTCACCGTGGTGGGGTGGATTCTGGGAAAGATTGATTGGTCTAATGAAAAACATCTTAAGAAAAGTCCTCGGCAAGGCTTGCTTAAAGTATGAAGAGCTTTCAACAATCCTTTGCGATTGTGAGAATGTCATAAATTCCAGACCAATAACTTATGTTTCTGAAGACCTGGAGCTACAACCGCTGACTCCAGCGATGTTTCTGAGAGATCTCAAAGAGAGTGGAGTTCCAGATATGGATCAAATTGAATCTTCAAGTTTACAAAAAAGATGTCTTTATAGATTGAAACTTCGTGAAGATCTAAGAAAAAGGTTTCGATCGGAGTATCTTGGTCAACTTAGAAGTTATGCGAAAAAATCTCAAAACATTTACTTCTTTTCCATAGGAGATATAGTTTTATTAGAGACCAAGGCTAAAAGAATCAGTTGGCCTCTTGGAAAGGTTATTGAATTAATCAAAGGAAGAGACGGAATAGTTCGTTTAGTCAAAGTTCGCACCAAACAAGGAGACTTACTTCGACCTATTCAGCGCCTCTATCCTCTTGAAGTAGGTTCTCCCATCGACAGAGATCTTCGTGAACGAATTGAAGAACCCACTATTTGCGACGAAGGTGATGATCATAACGCCAGTGATTCCTCATCATCAGTGCCTGTCTCTGAGGAAGAACCAGCACCAGTGCCCGTATCACAGGAAGCTACATCAACAGTGCCTATCTCTCCGGAAGAACTGTTACATGCTTCTCAACCTAGGCGAATCAACCGCTATGGTCGAACTGTACGTGCTCCTCATCGTTTGGATCTCTAGAGAACATTTCTTTGAGAATCGAGTTCCAATGTGGTGAAACTCAAGGTGGGGAGTATGTCACGAAAAGCACTTCCACTTCTACTGAGACAACAAAACTCCTCGAATTCTTGAGAATGAAACCGGAACTTTTCGGCTTCGAAAAACTTTG
>JAOUZG010015683.1:0-29726 GCA_026289955.1 Argiope argentata | reverse complement strand
AGTATTTATATTACTTTTCATATTTATTTACAAAATTATTTATTTTACGCATTTTAAAATTTTGAGGTAACTTGTAATCTGATTTAAGTTTAGAATTTTATTTTTTTGTCTCTGTAATAAACAATAAATGTCTAAAATAAAAGATAGCATTTCTGCCATGTATTATAAAGTATATTTAAATAAGTGATCTGATTTCAATATTTTGAAAATAATTTTATTCTTAAAATAAATTAATAAAAAATTATATTAAACTAATATGTTATGTATTAATTATATATATTCATAAGAAAGAAATTATATAAAATTATTCAATTCAAAATTCATCATTATTTAAACAAAAACTTTAATTTCAAAGTTTGGTATAATGATTTCTATATAACATGATTTATTTTAGTATCTATTTGTTTCATTATAAATGAATGCTTTTTAAATAATTATTAGTATGAAAGCTATACAGCATTTGTTGATTAATAAGTTAATGGCTTGATTCCCTTCTAAAAAGTTGAATTGTGCATACTTAATATAAGTATGTACCTTAAAAATAGCATTCATTCTAGCTTCTGAACGTAATCTAACCTAATGCTTTTATTATTTTCTTTACTTACTGAGTATGATTAAATTCAGTTGAAATAATCAGAAAATTGATATAATATTCCCTATAGCTTAATTAATTTGGGATTTTTTTTAAATAAAGCTTTTTTTATTACATTCAGATAGGTTTGTTTTTTTTAAGATTAATTATTTTTGATATTTCATTTCTTTTCACCTTAAATGTTGCATGTAGTTTTTACTTGTTAAGGATATTTGGTTTTCATTACATGTAAAAGTAGGTTTTTGCTTTTATATAGTAAATGAGACATCAAAAATTTCTTTTGAATTTGTAATAAGGATGAGCAGTATCAAAAATTTTTTAGATTATTCATAACGAATATTGGTGAAGAAATACTAATTCAATAAAAAGACTTCTAGAAACAAATTGCTGCTTTTAGTTGTCGTAGTAAAGGGACTTCTAAACCTAAAAGCTTTAATACGAGCTCGTATAAAAGTTTTCATCATTAAACATGAATCCTGAATTTACTTCCTTCAGGATTTTTTTAATAGGTTAAAGTAAGGCCAAGTGTGAAATATTTTGTGCTGTATTATATTTACATGAATTGTTTTGTTTGATTAAGAGGTCTAAAGAATCATGATTAGTATTTAAAAACTTAGCATTTCAAACTTTTTCTTACCCTCACATAAGACCATTTTCTGTACCTATGCCTGTCAAAATTTTATTTTATATTATATTAAAAATAAAGCCTATAAATAAGATATAAAAATAAAAATATTAAAATATATCTGCCTCTCTGAGTTAAAATTCTAATTTATCTTATTGATAAGGTATAATAAAATGTATTTTCATAAATATTCTAATGAATTAAAAATATTGCAATTTCAGGGGAGGTCTGCAAAGTACTATGAAATGAGTTGAACTATTCTCTTATTCTAACAACATTTCTGTAATCAAATAAAATTAAACATAACTCTATACATTTAATTTAATTGTTTAATATAATTATTAAATTGACTCTTCTTTTGGCATAAAGGATATTTGGTAGCATTGTATGAAAAAGAACTCTAAGTAACATTGCTTCAATTCTTTATTATTTTCTAAAACATTTTAAGAATTTCGCTTTTATCGAAAAACTATATTAATTTAATTGCTGTATAATGATATGTTGATTATGAAATTTGTTTTTAAGCATATTTTAGAGCAAGGATTTTTTTATATGTCTATATATGATCTTAAAGTGCTTATTTTATTATCATTCTATTATTCTATGTACTTACTTTGCAATATTTATACAGTTTGGTGATTATCTCTAAATGTAATGTTAATCTCCTTCTTTTCTTTGTGTGTGTGTGTGTGCATTGTATACTTAAACAACTTTTTTTTTTCCCATACAGGTAGCTGCACATTTGAAGGCAAAAATTATATGGTAAGTGTTCTTTTTAAAAGTTTATTATTAAAATTTTGAACTGAAAAAAATTAATGTAATTATCTGCAATGAAATTGATGAAAATAGGCTTTAAACTTGTTTTAAGAATTTGAAAATTATAAAAAGAATCAAATTAATGGAATCATCTGCAGCAAATCTAGTTTCTCTCAGAGGTTTTAGTAAATGCTCAAAGGTTTAGTAAGTTACAAAAAATTGCTCTTATCTTCTGTTGCATGTATGTTTTTCAAATGTTTCAAGCATCTTAATGACTATTCAATTCAAAAGAAAATGCTCAAAACCTAGTTTCAGCAGATAAAAGAATCAATATATAATTTCTGGTAAAGTGTCTTGCGAATTTTGTTAATTTTTTCGAGTTAAAATGCTAATAATTTTGCATAAAGAGAATTTGCCTAAAGGAAGAATCCATATAAAGCCGGATATTTGTTTGTAAATCTTCCATATGTGCGCTTAAAAAAATTTGATAAAATACTATCTTAGAAAAATGATTTTGATGCTATCTATCTTAAAACTCAAAACGAATAAATAAAAATCTTTTATGAAATTAAATTTATTTTGACTCAATCTCTTTCTAATTTTACTATTTTTAAAAAATAAAATTTGATTCTCAGTTTATAAAAATGTTTTATAATTATGATAAAATTCTTTAACTAGATTTAGTTTTCTTTGTTTCTTGAAAGCATTTAATTGCGTGCTTTTGCCAGTGCTATAAACTAATATATTAAAAAATCATTTTCTTTAGGCATTGACACAAAATCAAAATTATTGCTTTCCTCTTTTATTTCGTAATGCATGTACTTTTTAATTTGTACGAACAGTATTATTGAAGTTGAAATTCGTATTTCTTTAATTTTATCAATTAATATGTTAACATTTAAAATGAATGCGTCTCATGTCAGTATTTTAATTGATTGAGTTAGCCTGGTTGGTAGGGCATTGGATTCACATCCCTTGGACTGCAAGTTCGAACCCGCCAGCCGAAGATTTTCGTGTGTATGGTGGCTGCCGCACGTTAAATCTGCCGTGGTCACAAAATCCTCCATACCGAGAGTGATACCATACTGTTTCAGAGGTGAACGTTTTCTGTTCCAAATCCAAATTGCAATCTGTGGATAAATGAATGAAGTCCGCCCCTTGAAAAGGGTTTTTGTGATGTCTGAGCTAGAAGTTCGACTTCTGCTTTCCATTTCTCAGGGATCCATACCCTCGGAAGCTACTAAATTATCTCCTTTGTAAAGCGGAATACCAAGAATTTGTAGTTTAATAGAAGCAACATGCTAAACAAACAAGGGGTCATGAAAGGCGACTATTAGTAAAATAACTTATTAGACATGCATAAAAATAACTCATGTATTTATTCTAATAGTTTTATCAGTTCTGTTCTTGCTCTTGCTGTTTATTTAGTAACAAAATTTTATATAATATCGTTTTAACAATATAAAATTAATTAGTTAACCACTTAACAATTTTATTTTCTTTGCTATCTAATAAGACGACACCTTCTATTTTGGGAATATTTTCTTATTTTGATTCAAATAGAAATCTGTCTAGTATTTGACTTATCTACGTATTCGAAGTCACTACTATTGAATTATAATTGTCATGAATAGTTAATTTTTTGTTTACAACTATCAAAATTCGATAAATAGATGCACGTACGACATACGGGCAAAACAGTTAAGTGGTTAAAAGAGAGAGAAATGTCACTTTCAGTTTCTTTAACCTGGTCGCCGTAATTTGTAGTATGCCTTGTTATGATATTTTGCATCAGTGATAAAAATCTTAAGTTCAAAACTGGAGCATCAAAGCTTTTGACATCCAGTTTCACCATAGATCTGCAGTGGGGTTTGTCTGATGCATTTTTAACCACTTAACTGTTCTGCCCGTATGTCGCACGTGCACCTATTTATCAAATTTTGATCGTTGTAAACAAAAAATAAATCGTTCATTACGATTACAACTGAATATTAAAATTATTTCAAATACGTAGATAAGTCAAGTATTCTATTGATTTCCATTTCAATCAAAATAAGAAAATTTACCCAAAATAGAAGGTGTCATCTTATTAGATAGTAAAGTAAACAAAACAGTTAAGTGGTTAATCTCTTGACTTAAGAATTTATTTCATTGTAACTTTATATTCTGGATATTTATCGTTATTTTAAATTCCTATGCAAATGTAATGGGAATTTGAGATATTGGTTTATTATTATTATTATTGTATTTTAAATTATTTAATGCTGTTTTTCAAATTCAATGAGGTCTAAGGTCGTTCTCAAAATCATTCAATCTCTCATTCGTCGAAATCTCAGGCTCGAATATATATACAAAAAGATAAAATAATATTATTGGAAATATATATATTTCCAACTATAATATATATTTTTTTCTTTTTGTACTTAAAATACGAGAATGTAAAAAAAAAAAGAAAAAATGTTGTTCTTATACTGTTGATAAAATATTTATGAGAATCTTCATTCTGTGTCTTGAACCCTTAACTGGTTTATTTTCATTACTATCTAATGAGATGACACCTTCTATTTTGGGAATATTTCCTTATTTACAACTATCAAAATTCGATAAATCGATGCATGTACGGCGTACGGGCAAACCGGTTAAGGGGTTATGCCTCTCTTCTTTACTTATATCACCCATGAAAAATGAATCGGACTCATCATGTAGTTTCATAATTTTTATTAAAATTTGAAGTAGTTATTTATAATTAAATATATTTATTTTTATTGATTATTAGAATGAAAAATTGTCAAAGTAGTCGTTCCGAAATCTGTTATGAAACAGTCCGATTTCATTTTAAATGAACGTATCATTATTTCCCACCAAATTATATCGGTTTTTGCAAAATCCGACGTTTGTTAGTTTTTCTAATTTATATAATACTAGCTTTTACCCAAGACTTCGTATGTGTGGAAATTTTAATGTGTATGTGTGAGAACTATGCCAATCGGGGCAACACAAATGCGTGCATTTTCTACACCACTTGAGGTAACGTAATAATGATTAGAATTTTTTTTAATTTTCTTTATTCGGTTTTATTTTAATTCGAAAGCACTTAAAAATGAATCCAAAAAAATAGATTAATTAACAATGTTTAGTTTTAAATGCATCAAATACTAAGAAAATGAACAGAATCATTTTAAATAACCGGCCGAAAACATGTTAAGCCTAACCTCATTAGAGTGGGAAAAAACAAATTTGTATTTCTCAATTGGCGGTGGGAAAAGAAAGATTTTTTTGGCATAAAAGTTTTTATTTAATAAAAAATTTTAAAAATTAGTTAACCGGTTTATATAGTAGCCTATGCCTTATCCTAGACTATAATCTACCTCTGTGCTAAATTTCATTCAATTTCATTTTGCCATTCTGGCGTGATTGACTAGCTTCATACATCCAAGCTTTCATATTTATAATAGTAGTATAAATATACATTTTAGAAATTGGATTTCAAAAAAACTTCTGAATACTTTTACTTTCTTCTATATACAAAGAGTAAAAATACTGTAACCGCTGTAAAATTCGACTTCGGGATTTTGATTAATCATCTCCTTCAGATCTCCCCAAATTTTAAAAACGAATTTTTATCATTATGTTTGTGAACACAATAATTCAAAAATGCTGCGAGATAAACGAATGAAACTTAAAATGAAATCTCCAGTTCAGATTTCTATCAAATTTTGAATGAAATTCATTTACAGAAAGTCTTGTCTGAATACAAGTAAACGAAATAACTAAAAAACGAAGAACACTTGTTCGGGGCAAGTGCCATTAGTAACAACAACAAGTGGTGATATTGAAATAAGCCCTATTTTAGTCATCCAGGATTGAAGTCACAAAAACTACTAACTTATTTTTCTTGCAGATTCTTCGGATATTAATAATTAAAATATTGAAGGCTTTTTTTTTATTTGTTACTTATTAACTCTTCCTTTTCTTAAGTATTTACCAGTTTCAAAGTCGTAACAAAAATGTTAGGATAGAAAAAGTATCGCGAAAAGTTCTTTCGTATAGAAGGAAGTCATTAATTGAAAAAAAAGTTTAAACCCCATTTGAATCACCCATTATCAATGTTAAAAAAAGAATTGACACATATTTCATCGAATCTCTTTCTCTGTGTGAACATGTAAGCTCTAAAACTGATATCAGTCCATGACTCTTTTAACTATGCAATCCTTTTTTTACGCCTCATATTTTGACTTATGGCGTCACTACCAGTAAATTGCAATGCGATATTCAAGTATAACATTCTTTGGGAGTCTAGGGACAGCAGTTCAAAGGTCTTCTCTGATTCGTGGAAAAGTCAAACGAAACAGGAAAAAGCGCGCCAAAAAGAAAGAAGTAAAAAAAAAACCATCCATCTTCATAAAAAGATATCCGTATAAGGTTTCACAGCGGCAGATATTGCTAAATAGGAAGGCTAGTTATTGGCCTATCTTTTAGTCTTTTTGGCATTATAATTTTTTTTTTTTTCCTTCGTTGGCGAGATCTGCAGAGTGACGAAATATTTGCTTGAACTATGGTGTGTTACGCTCTGATACTTCGGAAGCTGCGCCAATTTAAATGACATAATTGGCGAAAAGGTATCACATTACATATGAATTATGCGTCTTGTGATTGCTGACGTTTTAATAAACACTGCCAAAGATGACCGCGTTATCGTCTTGCTGATAATCGTGATTCTAAATTTAGCGTTCTTTATTAATTATTTAAACATGACTTTGATTCATTTCATTTTATCATTTCGACTACCCGTGAAACTGAAGCTAATACTAATATGTGTAACTTTGTTTTATTTAAAGTCATTAGTAAACTGAAACTTGCATTTGCATGTTGTATGCTTTTGCTGAGAGGATCGGTGATACTAACTTTTGTATGTTTGGGATTCTGCAATTCCCTTATTTATTTTTATTGCATATCCGCTCAATAATTTGCATTAAATTTTATTCTATTTATTGAATTAATTGAATTTTAAATAGTTTATATTGTAGTTCATTCAAGTGTTGTTAAATCAACGGAATACTTCTATTTTCACTCCAAACTCTCCGTCGAAGGCGCTAATTGGGTGCAAAAATGTCGATAATTTAAAATGAAATAAGAAAACAATAAAATAATTAACTATTAAATATTTTTGAACAAATGAAAAAAAATGATAAGAATAAATTATATATTCTTTACCTTAAAGATATATTAACGTTATTGTATACATGAGAGGGGGGATGCATAGGCGCAAAAGGGATCCTTATCTAGCTGTATAAATTCTAATCAAGTTAGAAAAAAAGCTGATTTTTATACATTTTTTTTTTTTTTTTTTAATTTAAAACTAAATTCTTTTTATTGTGAACTTCTGATTGATATGTTTAAAGGATGGAATACTTTTATGAGCATTTAAATTAAATTCAAAATATTATCATGTCAGAACAAGATATTGTTTTGGGAATGAGGTTTTCTGACGTCAACAAAAATCCGTAGGCGAAATATAAAAATTTTATTATCTGCACGAGCATCTCAAAAAATCAACTTTTAATGACGCGTTGACATCGCATTTGCAAAAGCTCTGATTAAAAAAAAAAGTTAATTGCTACAACAAATAAAACATAGAAAAATGTCATTTTGAGCACACAATTATATGAAATGAAATAAATAGGAAATGGGATATTTTTTAAACAATAAATGCGAGACAAAGTTTTTTTTATCATTTGTAATACTAAAGTGACTCATTCAATGAAAACGATTAAAATGAATAAAAATATAATTTAACTTGCACGAGCACGTGGTGCTTGGCCGTTCAAGAAATGATGTTCTGACATGATACATTGAAATATGCATAGCAGATTTCATTTTAATCTTTTTTTCATTCCTTGACAAAAAGTAAAATCGGAGCCGATTAATATATAGAACATAATTATTATAAACTTCCGATTAATATATAGAAGCGAAACCAGCATATTTAGCATAGACAAAACAGTAGGAAAAAAAATTAATGCAATTTGAAAAATGCCTTAATTTGTTGAGCTTGGTTATATGGAACCTATGCATTCAAAGAGATGTGGTAGTGAAACGGTTACTGTCTTTGCATCGGGTTTAAAAAAAGGCTTAGTCCATGTTTTAATTACTCTCTTTTTTTCAAAGGAATAAACTGATTAAAGGCTTTAAAACATAAAGCCGCCACTTTTAAGCTACGAGGTTTTCAATTTCTTATCACTCATTTTTTTCCCCTTCCCTTCTCCTTTGAAGCATGTCTAACACTACTTGTAAAAGAAAAGAAAAGAAAAATCCGATACATCTAAACGCCTTTGTCGTTAGATTCAAACGCAAAAAACTAGAAGCCGTTGTCACAAATATAAAACAAAAAAAAAAAGGAATGCACTTTGCTTGAGAATGAGATCACTTGCTACTGTCTTTACGATCCGCTATTTCTCCTTGTTAGTGACCGCTTTATTGAGAGGAATCATTTATCAACACATTGATGAATAATCAAACATAGAAACATTGTTTATCATCTTATTTTAAAGTTACATGAAGATTATTCAATAACGGATCTCGCAATTTAAAACAGTGGTCACATGTTGGCTACTACGCCTCACTATCATATCCATACTTCCATATTCGTTTGTAGAAGACTTCTTGTGTACAGCCGACCACACCGCCATCACTGAATGTAGCAGTATCGACAGGATTTGTTGTGGCTGACTGTGGTCAGCAGAAGACAGTTTGGGAAGTGGATTAATTTAAATTTAGTTATTTTAATGAAACACTTTTAAGCAGAGAAAATGCTATTTTGAATTGTAATTTGGAGCCTTGGTGAGACGACAAGTATTGACATCGCAATAATGTATCTGCAAACTACTTCACCATATTAACGGAAGAACATTACACAGCGACGGATTCAACACGCATCTAGCCGGAGTGCACTGAGTTTTTACGAAAATTCCATCTCTATCCCGTAACTATGTGTTTAGAAGCACGCCTAGATGCCACCTTCAGAAAAAAGGAAAAAAAAAACTTTTAAAAGGTGTTTGTATAATTAAATTAAAATCTAAACACATAATTTCTTTTTTAAAAAGTTCGGTTTAAACCAGCCAACACGGTTGTTTTGTCATCACATATACTGTAAAAAAATAAATATATATATATAATCTACGATTGCAAGTTATCATATGAGAACATTATCATTACTTAAATTCTTATTTGTCTTAATTAATTTAAACCATTAACCAGTTTAAACCGATATGAAACAATCACGAGACTTCTCTATCGGTCTCTATCCCCCCTCTTTCTGTATATATAATGTAAAGCATTGAAATTATTTGATGCAAGCAGATAGCAGAGTCGTGGCCGAAATCATGGAGAAGACAGGTTGAATTTTCAAGTTCGATTTATTCCGTCACCGGAAGCACGCATTATGTACAAACTGACGGACAAGGCGCGTCCGTTCACAGCGGCACAGAAAAGCAGAAACACAAAGAAGGGCGGGATAACATTATCCCTGGACTTAAATACATTAAAATTTTGATTGGGAGAATATTTTTTATAAAGATCATAAAATCAGATTTCGATGGGGATTTCCATGACACATGCATTAGAGAAAAGGGAAACACAGAGATCCTTTTAAAAGCATTTTGTTTAGGTCAGCAATTTTCATCCTTTTGCACAGAGCGTGGGAATCTGGTCTTTTGGCTGTTTCAGCAATTTTACCCAGCTTCTGTTGAATTAATTAACTAGAGATAGTGTAATGGATCAGGAAATAAGAGAATATTTTAGAACGATGCTACTATGGGCTGAATTAAGATACTGCTTAGGAAATTAATTGGAGATTAATTTAATTTTAAAAATAGCATTACACACACACACTTTTTTAAAATTTTCATTTTCAATTTTTCTAGCTGGCAAACAAAGTTTTGGAGCTCGACCGATTTTGAGATAAAATAACAGCTATCCTGCCATAGTTCTACGTCAGCCTTTTAAAAACGCATCTGCTATCAAAGGTGCAAACGTAATAATAAAGGATTGTTGGTAAAAGCAAGGTAAAAATGTATGCGATTAAAAGATGTTGATGAATATTGCCATTTATGCTTTATTCATTGCCTACGCTATTTCAAGCTTCAATTATTCGTTGCCTTTAATTATTAAAAAAGAACACGAAAGAAAACAACTTGATGCTCTTACATGATAAAGATGTGACGTTTTCCGTCCGACATAAAAATTCTGAATTTCGAGTTCAGCCATAAACGCTTTGTGTGCTCAGATTTTTATTTTTACGATCTTTGAAATGAGAGTTTAGCGCTTCGCAATACATGTGAGAATAAATATTTATAGATTCTTATTTTAACGCCTTTTTGAGTAACCACGAATACAAAATTTCAGACCGATATTCAACCTGTGAATGGATTTGGTTTAAAATTTGATACCGAATTTACATTTTAAAATTTTTTAACTAATTTTGTATGCCCTACTCGACATATTTTGTCACTATCGTGTTCACTTGCTGTCAGACTTATAGACTTCCTACAAATGAATTCTTTCAAAATATGGCTGTAATTTACAAATTTGGACTAACTTCCCAATTCCATCGTTCTAGTTCAAGGTGTTTTTAAATTATCGTTTTTAATGACTAATAGAAAAGTTGTGTTTTCGGACATGGAAGGACTGAGTCGTAGATTCAACAAATTGTCGAATTAATTTCCTTTTAATTACAATATTTTCTTTTGTAATTATCCTATAGGAGAAAGTAAAAATAAAATAAAAGATTACAATGAAATCTGCTATGCATATTTCAATGTATCATGTCAGAACATCATTTCTTAAACGGCCAAGCACCACGTGCTCGTGCGAGTTAAATTATATTTTTATTCATTTTTATTGTTTCATTGAATGAGTCACTTTAGTAATGCCAAAGATCCAAAAAATCGCATTTATCGCATTTATTGTTTAAAAAAATATCGCATTTCCTATTTATTTCATTTCATATAATCGCGTGTTCAAAATGACATTTTTCTAGGTTTTATTTACTGCAGTCATTAACTTAATTTTTTAAAAATCAGAGCTTTTGTAAAGGTGGTGGCAACGTGTTATTAAAAGCTGATTTTTTTTTAGAGGCTCTTGCAGATAAAATTCAATTTTTCGCCTACAGATTTTTGTTGTTTTCACCTACGAACTCATTCCCAAAATAATATCATGTTCTGACATAATAAAAATAAAAACCATTTACTCTTATTTTGGAATCATAAATAAAATCAATATTCTACCTGAATATCATTAAAATGTCTGTAATTAATTACAAGCCCAACTGTTATTATTATCTGAGGACGAGATGTTTTAGCTAGGAGGTTTTTGATGTCTCCGAATTTATGGGCAAAATATACTTTTACCTGCTTTTACCAGTATTGCATTATTATTACGTATGCTTCTTTGAAAGCAGATGCGTTTTCAAAAAGCTGGCCTGCTTTTAATAGTATTGCTGTATTATTACGTATGCTTTTTTGACAGCGGATACGTTTTTAAAAGGCTGACGTTGAACTATGACATCATAGCTGTTATTTCATCTCAAAACCGGTCGAGCTCCAAAACATTGTTTGGCCGCTGGAAAAATTGAAAATGAAAGCTTATAAAAATTATTATTATATATATAAATATACCTATATATAGAGAGAAATGGATAGAGACTTATAGAGAAGTGCACACCTTTTTAAATTGGTTAATGAATTAAATTAATTAAGGTAAATAAGGACTTAAGAAATTATAATGTTCTCACATGATAACTTAAAATTTACGATCGAAGATTTCATTTTCTTTATATTCTAATCTTTTTTTAATTGAAGATCAAGATTTAAAACTTGTAATTCAATTCAAGATCAACTGTAAAACCTTTTTAACTATCGATTCTAATGATTGTTTTCCTTACATAGCCACTGTGCTGGCTGCCCAGAAATGCAAATTTATACTTTCCCAGGAAAGAATAAATGGCTGCACCATTACATTGGAAAGGTCACCTTCTCCCAATTCCCAAAAGTGCAGGAATTGCAAATTCAAAACTTTTTTTAAGCGAATGAAAGGCACCCCTTTATGCAATGAATTATAAAATATACATTCTGCCTTGTGCCTTCAAATCTGCCGTAAATAAATTTCCGTGATATGTTTGGCGGCACGTCTGAAGGTCGAGTTCAGGCTTCTCTCGCCCCTTCCCTCTTAAATACGCGTCTCAAAAAAAAAAAAAAAAAAACGATGTTGTAGATAAGAGCCTACAGCATTAGGAAGTTCTGTAATTTATTTTCTAGTTTCACTATAAAGGAGACAAGCGTGGGAAGAATGCTCTGTTGCAATCCAAAACTTATGAAAGGGCTCGGATTTACACTTCCTGGAGTATGTAAAAAAATTCGTAAATCTAGCCTGAAACGTTTTAGCATAATAGTAGGAAATGATTTTCCAATTAAGCCGATTAGGCAACTGCCTAGAACTGCATGACTACTTGTTGATTAAATATATATATATGCTTAGTTGTCAAATAAATAAATTTTCAAAAAATACAATTTTTATGAATAACAAAATATTAGAACTACAATGCACATTGAACTAATAAAATAATAAATTAATTAATACTTAATTAAATATAATTTTCAAGAATATTAACCATTTAAGTTATTTTGTTATATTCGGGTTGGTTTTGGTTTTTTGAAGTTCATGACTTCAAAAACTTCATAGCAATTTATATCATTTATAATACTTATGCCGGCTTTCTGGCACAGAGTTAGCCGATCTTCCTCGTGTTCTGGGAGTCCCGGATTCGAATCCCGGTTCGGGCATGGCTCTTCTTCTGTGTGCTATCTGTGAGATGTGGGACTTTGTCCCCCTGTAAAAAAGGGTTGTGCAAGCAAATGTGGTGAGTCTGTTGCTAAGTCGAACTCTTGGCCCTAGTTGGCGCTACTTCAAAAACAAGAGACGCTCCTTTCGGCTTAAATCTTCTGCTGTATTTGCGGGTGGCTTGTCTATAGGCAAGTGCCATGATTAACAACAACAACAACATATTTCTTATTATGGTTAAATTTTCAAGAGATTTTTTTTTTTACTTCAGTCATATTTTTTTCATGATATACATATTAAAAAATAAAAAAAAAATATTTTTACAAAATTACTTTAAAAAAATTTTAAATCATTATTTTAATGTTGAATACATAGGAGTAGCGTGTCTTTCCTGTGATCTGGGGACCTGGGTTCGATTCCCGGTTCGGGTATAGTTCTTCAGTGTTCTATCTGTAAGGTGTGTGAATGTGCCCCCCCTGTAAAAGGGGCTGAGCAAACGAATGTGATGAGTGAGTAGCAAAAATCACACTTTTGGCCACATTTAGCGTCACTACAAAACAAGAGACGCTGATTAGGCTTAAATCGTTGACTACCTCAGTGAGCGTGTCCATGGCAAGTGCCATAAGAAACAACAACAATATTAATTAATTTGAAAAAATATTTTATATGCAATTCTAATTTGATTATTATTATTAGGAATAATAATGCCTTATTTTGGATTTTAAAAGGCCTAATTTTTTTAATGTTGATAATTTTTTAAGCTTGATTCTTTCTATATTATTTTATTTTCAAAATTTGCTCTTAACTAAACCAAACTCTTAACTTGTACATTAAATGTATATAACTTTTTTTATACCGTTACAACGTGCTTAAGCACAAATCAAGTAACAAAGACAGTGATTTGTTAAATAATTTTAAATATTTTTTTCATTTATTAAAATTAGAGAAAAAATTGTATTTTTGTGTAAATAAAACTGATATTAATAAAAAAATTGTCATTTTTTAAAATTTTTAAATTACGAATAAATATTTTTGTTCAATAATATGCTTCAATTCCATAAATGTGTTTTTCGGATTTAGGGTGGCCTAAAAATTCTCCAGTTCGAATTTCTGGAGGATTTTATAATTTTTCTTTGCGTTAAAGAAACTAAAAAAATAATATAATAGAAATCAATAATTGAAGTTATCCGTATTTTTTTTTTTTTGCTCTTATAGGAAATATTCTAATATAGTTTACATAAAAATGATTCACATTGGTATTTATTTTTGATTGTAACTTTATGTGTCTCAATGGCCTTCACCGACTACGGTACAACCCTCCCCGAAGGAAGTACGTCCCGACATTTATGGGAGGAGCCTAACCCCCAACTATCTGTGTATCCACCGAGTTATCAAGATCCAACCACCATACCGGATTTGGTTGGTTTGTATGGTTTATTGACGCAGGAGCCATATTTGGCTATACTGCGCCAAGCATACGGTAAAATAAGGACATGCATGTAAAAGAGCATGATTTTAGAAGCTAGTGTAAGTAGTTAAAACTACTTAAAATGTGTAGAAAAAAATATTAAAATGTGAGTCAATGATTAACGTAAATGCAAAAATCAAGTTAAGAAAACGCCTCGAACAATAAAAAGGACAAACAGACAAAAAAAAAACTAAAACTGTCAAATAAGTTTGTTATGAAACCAATAGCTCTTAAAAATTTAAAAATATTTGGGTGATATTTTTCGCCCAGCATGTCTTTCATGTTAAGAGAAGTAGAGTGAAAATCTGGACATTCAATTAAAACATGTTTCACATTAAAAGCAATATGATAAGTGGGACACATCGCAATCCTTTCACCCAAGATCAGATGACGATTAGTAAACCGGGTGTGTCCTGTATGGAGTCGAGTCAATTTATCATCTAGTTCTCATATAGGGTGGACAGGCCATAAGTCATTCTTAGATTTCACGGAATGGAGTTTATTCCTGATCTTTAGATCCCACGCTAATTGCCATGTGGAATAAATATGTTTAGAGAAATACATTTTTATGTCACAATATTGGAGTCTGTGGGACAAAAAAAGAATCTGCAGATTTTGCCGCTGAATCTGGCCATACCGGAAGCATCTCATCCTCAATTACAAGGTGTTCCCCCCGGAAAGAATAACTTCCATGTGTATAATGCCTCGATTGGAAAGGTGGTATTTTTAATTTCTCTCTCTTTCTTTTTTTTCCCTGTGTCGTGATTTTCTATACAAGCCAGATAATATCCTTCGAGCTGAAGGGTCCCTTTGCTTGATTGGTATGATACTCGGCTACCAACCATAAGATTGAGAGTTCGGGCCTAGCGCTATCCGCTAATCATCCTAAAATGGTAACCCGCCGACCGATCTTGGATAAACGCAACCTTCGCACATAGCTTCGTTCAACTGTCGTGGCGCCCTCTATCGGCGACTCAAAGCCCTAGAGGCGCATTAAATACGACAGTTGTTAACATCACCACCACCACTTCACATAAGTATCGTTCGCCAACTCACTGGGGGGATACTCTGTGGCGATTTCTATATAAGCCAGTTAATATCCTTCAAGCTGAAGGGTCCTTTTTGCTTGATCGGTATGATACTCGGCTACCAACCATAAGATTGGGAGCTCGAGTCTAGCGCTATTCGCTATTCATCCCAAACCTGTATTAATTCTTTTCTCTTTTTTCCCCCTCTCAAAGGACGGAGAAATATGGAATTCAGCTTGCAATGTGTGCCACTGCTATGCTAAAAATGTGACTTGCACGAGAGTTGCTTGCCCGGTGATTGATTGCAGTGCTGCAGAAATTCCTGCACCCCCAAACAACTGTTGCCCGCAATGCGATCCATTGAAAAGTAAGTCCGCTACTAGAATACTTCACTTCAGCCATGTGTATTTTCTAATAATTCATTAAAAATTTCCAGGAATTTTTTTGATAATATTTTTTTTTTAATTTCCATTTATTATTATTATTATTATTATTTTGATGGTATCTTTACATTAGTCACTGGATGTTGCATAGAATAAAATTTTCTTGTCGGCAAGCTGGACATAACTTTTTTTTTGTTTAAATTTAGTTTAGGTATATTACTGAGGAATTCTTCATGGAATTGATTATTGATCTTGCTAGTATCTGGTCTTCAAACCGAGACTATGCCATGAAAATTTGGTTATCGACCTGATAAGTCTCTAGTCTCGAAACCGAGTCTCTATCATAAAATCGCCATATTTTTGGTGAACAAAAAAAAAATGTTGCCTTGCTTTTGTCTATTAGTGGAATTAGCAACTTATAGATTGCCAATAACAGACAAGCAAATTTACAAGGAAGGCATTTATTACAATAAGGCAATTATTTCTTTGTCAATCTTCAATATATAAACTGTAACAGGAAAATGGAAAATCCAACCCTCCCCAGCACCATTTACTCCTTCTTTAAACTGTGATCGATTTCAGAACTCATCCAAATTTTTGCCTCTCCTTAAACCAAAACTCTCATGCAGAAATTTTCTGGAAGTCATCTTTAGAGACGTTTTAATAGGCGAATTTCTTTAAATCAAAGTTGTAACAATGGGGGACGATTAGAAGTTTTAGATCCTAAGAGACCAACCACTCTGAGGGAAAGCCATGGTAACCAAACAATATGTTTTAAATATGGGTAGGGAAGATCTTCTGTACTCTTATATAAAAAGTTTGCCACTTTTTATAGCTGATTTTGGTTAAAACTTGACATCCAATTTGGGTTGGAAGAGCAATTAGGAATACAAAATCCCACAGTAGTAATTAAAAGGTTGAAGCACATTGGTAACGATAGCCACAGCAAACTATCTTTGATTATCTTCCAGTTTTCTTCCCAAATTTGGGGAAATTAGGAATAAGAATGTCAGAAATGTTTTATCCGACATTTTTGAACAAGGAAGTTCTGTGTGTAGGCCCAGTTGCTGGCTGATAATCACTTGACCAGCATTTTGTGTTGCTATTGGCGCTTTCAACACAAATCAAGGCACTTTTAAGGGTGAAAAATTAAATCCATGCCCTGGACGATATTTAAACTTACTAAGCCGATGGCAAGTTTGTAGTTACAGAAATCATATACTATTTCCTTTCGAAACATAGTCCACTAATTTTCAAAGGGTTCTTTTTAAATTGAGCTTATTATCAATCTCTAACAAGATAATTTTAAAATGAACAAAGAATTTGTAAAAAATTAATTAATTTTAAAAATTCTATATATGAATTTTTGATCAGAAAATTCATTTATTTTGGCGAACTAAATGCTTATCTATTTTGCAAACAAAATCCGCAAATCTTAATGTCGTCAACAACTGTAATTTTTTTTAAAAAAAGTCTTCGTTTTGTTGCGTTTTTAGCGGATTGAATGGACTTTACTTGAGGACAGTACAAACAAATTTATTTACAGGTATCTTTAGGATAATTGATAAAGTAAAAATTTCAGATAAACCCAATCCGGCAGTCAACAGTCACTTACAGCGTAAATGCAAGCCTTACGCACAATAAAAAAACTGCAAAACGGCTATCGTATAGCACAGTAAACAGTAAATCGCAGCAAGTTCAATAACACAACGTTAACAGCAAACGTAAACACAGCTCACTAATAACAATCGAGAATCCGCTAGTCCAGCGAAAACGCTTCTCTTCTGAGATAGAGGAACTGCCGAATGCGGCAGCCCGTCAATTATATAGCCAGGCGAGGGAGAAAAGAAGCTTCGGAAATCCCCGAGAGAGATCCAGCGGCTACCAGACTATTCCTTTCGCCAAACCAGCCCGGCTGCCGCCAAGCTCTTTGACGCCGTCGCCAATCGCTCTCCCTTCGGCGCTTTCAGCGGCATTCACCCGCTTGTAACAGTTCCATCTTCTTAAAGTCATTTCATCCCTTTGAACTTCCTATTCTTGAATCTATATTAAACTTTATTATAGAATTGAAAATTAGCGACCCCATGCAATAAACTATCATTGCATCACGACAAAGCACTTGTGGGACACCACGCTGTTCCATTTTTAGTTTGACAATTTTCCTCGACCTTGTCACTTGCACTTTACGCTAGCTTCAATTTAAGTCCTTCAATGAATAACTAACCAAAACACTTCTATAGTCGTCGACCCCCCCCCCTCTTTTCCACCTCCTTTACTCACCCCCAAACTTGTCCTTCGTACCCATATTTATTTAGCAGTCCGCAATATGCCCAATTGTGATAGGTTTTTGCATCAACAATTTCAAGCTGTTGTCACTCAATTGATATGGTGTGGAATTATCACAATTTTTCGTGTTTTAAATCCTGAAGATTTAAAGTGCAGCAAAATAAATTAAATTGCCATTATACGAATATTATCGTATAGAAGTTGCATAAGCTAAATAATAAAAGTTTTTGTATCTATAACATGTGGAGCCCACGTAAAATTGCAAACCTCGAGAAAGGACGTGGATGTCTTGTTTGGTATTGGTGATAGATAGTCACGAAATAAAAGACTTCTGGGATGAATTTAGTATTCCTATTAAATCTGTCATGCGATCATATGTTTTTAACAGTCTTTTTTAGATCGATTGAAACCAAAAATGGACAGGAATATCATACAGAATTATAATCACAACATCACTCACTGAATTTCATGTAATTAAATCTACTGCTTTTATCAGTTGTTGCATTTTCATGCATGCAGACAAAATATAGGAATCTACATTGTAGATGTTAAGCCCAGGCATCAGAAGTAATGTATGTTGCTCTTTACATTTTGTGGTTATCGAGCTCACATGACTCAAGCAGCCTGACGAACTTCCTCTATATGATTATTGAGAAAAATTCGATTAACATTTAAGAATTTGATTTTAATTTGATGAACTAAATTTCATCTATCTAGCTCAAAACGTTGTGGTTTAGTTTAGTTTATATTAGTTATATTAACGTCCTGTTGTAAAACAACACTAAAGTTGTTTTACCTCGTAATTTCGAACCGAAATCAGATAAGGAGGGCAACTCCTGAACTGGCACTTCCCCCCCTATTTCACATGTGTGAAATATAGGGGGAGGTGGTACTACACCAGAAGGAGAGCGTTTGGCCTGTGTTTTTGTTAGTGATGCCATAACACTCAACAGACCCCCTTACACAATGGTTCTTCGGTGGAATCTGGTCTCGAACCTGAAAACCCTACTGCTCATGTGCAGAGGTATTAACAACAGGCCACGCACGCACACACACAAACATACATTCGAACACGCAGAAGTCTGATTCGTAGCGATTCGTCAAAATTTCGAGTTCGAATACATAAGATTAGATGGAAGATTGATGCCAAATACACTCAGGGTCTGACTATGGTAGGAGCATACGGGGCAGTTGTCCCTGGCTCCCAAGTAATGAATAGAAATTTTATTTTACGTTCGTTCCTTACGTTCCTTCTTTAATGGATGCTCTTCATTACTAAAGTAGTGAAGCAGAGGGGGCGCAAAGAAGTTTTTGCCCCAGACCCCAACTTGGCAAAGTCAGGCCCTGGATACACTATGACATGCAATTCATTTGACAAACTTTCTGAACTGTAGTCTGTGTTGAGGCTCAATGAAAATAAAGAAAAATAAAGATTAAAATGAAATCGGTTGATGCATATTTCAATGTATCATGTCGGAACATCATTTCTTGAACGGCCAAGCATCGCGTGCTCGTGCGAATTGAATTATATTTTCATTCATTTTAATGGTTTCATTGAAGGAGCCACTTTAGTACTGCAAACGATCCAAACAAACTTTGTCTCGCATTCATTAAATTGCATTTCCTATTATTTCATTCATATAATCACGCGCTCAAAATGACATTTTTCTAAGTTTTATTTGCTGTTGTCATTAACTTATTTTTTTAAAAAATCAGAGCTTTTGTAAACGCGATGGCATCGCGTTATTAAAAGCTGATTTTTTGAGTGCTCGTGCAGATAGTAAAAATTTCAATTTTTCGCCTACGGTTTTTTTTATTTTTCGCCACCTCATTACTAGGGATTCGCCACCTCATTACTAGGGATTTTTCTCTACCTCATTACCAAATTAACATCATGTTCTGACATGTTTAAAAAAACAAATTTTTATTATAATGTATAATTTTTTAATAAAACCATCCACTCTTAAAATTATTTCTAAAAAAATATATAATAATAAATATTGGAGAAAAATTCGCAAGCTATTAATATTTTTCTGAATCCGTAAGAAGAAAAAAAAATGTGAAAGTAATATAAGAGACATGATTTCATAAATTTTATTAAGTTGCTACCTATAAATTGAACATTTAACAATAGAATATTTATTGTGTTCATTGTACTCCAATCTGCCCTTTGGAAGTTTCAATTAACTATTTTTATTTCCAGAACCCTGCTTTGTTGGTAATTTAAGGTACAGCCATAACGAAGTCTGGCAATCACAACTTGACTGCATTTTGAACCAATGTCAAGATGGAGTTATCGTCCCGTTTGTTATTCAGTGCCCATCAATAATTTGCTCAAAGGTAGCTGCTTTTCTCATTTGTCTTTGCATTAATCTGTAAACATGATAAGAAATTGTTTTGAAGCTTCCGGTTTTAATTTTCCGCCGTAGGGTAAGAAGCTAAAGACTGTTCATGGTGAATGTTGTCCTAAATGTGTTTCAGACTGTTCATCTAACAATAGTGAATTAGTAAGTATGTGGATGTAAAATTTGACATAATTTTTTTGTGTAAGTTCACTGTATTAATAATATACACACATGGGATATTATATTACAGAAATCAACAGACAGTAATTCTGAATGCACACATCAAGATATAAGTACTACTAAAGATTGCACCTCATTACCTGGACCAAAAGGGGTATTATTATTATTATTATTATTATTATTTTCATTTTCATTTTCCCCTTTAAATGTCCAAATTTTTGTTTCAAACAGCTACATCCATGTTCATAAGAAAATGCTTGATACCGTAAAGTATAATTTATTCAAAAAAAAATTAACTTTGAATCAAATCATTTAATTCAGAATCAAAATTAAAAATTATTTTCGTATCTGAATGATGTTATTTAAATATATTCATAACAATGTATCCATAGTGATTGTATAAGAATATTATGATTGCTGCATAATACCTTCAAACAGTGAAAAATGTTATTATTTTTCATATTGACTGCATATCTAATCAGATGGTCCTTTTTTTTTTTTTTTTTTGCTATCTTTGAATTGTAATACAGCTGAGGATCTTCTAATTAGAAGGTAGGTGTAAATCACTGTGATTCACACGACAGCCAAAGTATTAAAAAAAATACTCTGAATACCTTAGAAACAAATTGCACATTTCATTTTAAAGTTGTGCTGAACAATTGCTACATCGTCTTATTTACAGATTGTTTATAAAAACTGCTTTGTCGCGTAATTCTTCATTTTGAAATTACATTTTAAAAAATCTCAATATTTTCTTTGTAGATTTTTGTTTATTCATTAATTATATATAAAAAATATTGAATATTAAATTTGAATTGATTTTCTTAGTTTAAAAATATTCTAATAACTTTCTGTTCTAATTTTTTAATTCAGATTTTCAGAATTTAATTTTTTAAATTAATCAAATTTCTGTTATGAAATATCATTCTATTATGAAATACTATTGAATTTATCATATTTCTATTCAATTATATTCTGAATTTTTGTTTACTTTTTATTTATTAGATTAGAGGCGTTTTTTTGTAAATTTTTATTCACATGAAGGAATCCTTCCGTTAATTTCATTTCATTTTTTTCATTGTTTATATTATCTATTCAGTTTAAGTTTAGCTTATTCCAATTACCATTTCTTTTATTCAAATTCACTTCATGATGAAAAAAACTTGTTCCTTTTAAAACATTTTTACATTTGATTCTGTTCAAAACATCAACTTGTTAAACATAATTTTTGTGTAATTTTTTTCATTGGGGAGTTGGAGAGGATTGATTAATCCATAATATTATTTATCATGATCTGACTCCATGTAAGGGTTGGAAGCAATCACTCTCCATATTATATTAAAAATATATCTTTGTTCCACACTCAACAACATCGCGCAATTGCCGTTGGGAGCAACTATGTATGTATTCTTCCGAGCTCTCTGAATTGTGAAAATACTGAATTATACTGTTTCTCAAGGCCATTTAATGATTAATGGAGAATGATTAATAAATAATTAATTCAACGGAAACACAAGTCACACTTTGGTGCGCTTTCTCCAAGAAAATTAGAATGATTGCTACAGAGTATGCCTCCAATGACAAAGTCTCAATAACATATACACTGAAGTGACAAAAGTCATGGGATGACTGTTAATATCGTGTCAGCCCTCCTTTTGCCCGGCGAAGTGCAACAACTCGACGTGTCATGGAGCCCACAAGTCGTTGGAAGTCCTTTGCAGGAATATTGAGCCATGCTGTCTGTATAGATGTCCATAATTGTGAAAGTGTGGATGGTGCAGGAGTTTGGGCACGAACGGACCTTTCGATGATGTCCCATAAATGCTCGATGGGATTCATATCGGGCGATCTAGGTGGCCAGATCAATCGCTGGAATTGTCCGGAATTTTCTTCAAACCAATCTCGAACAGTCAATGATCGGTTCAGTTGCACAAGAGGACCGAGTCCATGCCATGTAAAAACAGCCCACACCACTATACAGCCACCACCAGCTTGAACAGCGCCTTGCTGACAGTTTGGTTCCATGGCTTCTTGGGGTCTGCGCCACACTCGAACTTTACCATCAGCTCGTAACAACAGAAATCGTGACTCATCTGACCACGCCACGGTTTTCCACTGGTCTAGGGACCAGTCGATATGCTCACGAGCCCAGGAGAGTCGCTGCAGGCGATGTCGTGCTGTCAGTAAAGGCACTCGAGTCGGTCTTCTGCTGTCATAGCCCAAGGAAGACAAATTTCGCCGCACAGTCCTATCGGAAACGTCCCTCGTACGTCCCACATTGATTCCTGCAGTTATTTTACCAAGTGCTGCGTGTTTATTAACATTGACCATTCTACACAGATGTCGGTGGTCTCGTTCGTTAAGTGCAAGTGGTTGCCCATGATGGGATGGGATGCCTGAAATTTCCTACTCTCGACACACTCTTGATACTGTGGATCTCGGAATGCTGAATTCACTAACGATATCCGCAATGGAATGACCCGTGCGTCTAGCTCCAACTAACATTCCACGTTCAAAGTCTGTTAATTCTCGCCGTGCCGCCATAAATCACGAAAAACCTGTTCACATGAATAACTTGAACACAAATGAAAGCTCTGGGAAACGAACTGCGCATTTATACTTTTTCGCTGCGATACTACTGCCATCTGTATACTTGTATATTGCTATCCCATGACTTTTGTCACTTCAGTGTATATAATTTATATACAGGGTAAGTCAAAATGAATATAGCGATTACAAACGGCTATAACTATTTAATGAAAAAAGATATATCGATAAGATTTACACAGAATGTAGACGGAACTTCAAAATTTATTAACGTAAAGCGCACGTGCAGCCAAGCGGATGCCTACGCATGCGCGAAATCGAACTTCGCAACGACAAGAAACCTGTTCAGCGCGGCGTCTCATTAGTGGAAATGGCTAGTCCCGTGCAGAAAGCATTCTCTGTGTTGGAATTTCACAGTTGCCGTTCTGTTATTACAGTGCAGAGAAAATTTCGTCAGCGGTACAATGAAGAACCTCCAAATGCGAACAACATACGCAGATGGCATCGGATGTTTGAGGAAATCCCTGTGATTTCTACCTATGGGGTTATGTGAAAGACAGAGTGTTTGTGTTTCCCTTGCCCAAAACAATTGAAGAACTGAAAGTACGCATTTGTAATGCGCTTATGTCGGTTAATGAACAAATGCTTCAGAATGTATGGCGTGAAATGGAATACCGATTAGATGTTGTCCGTGTGACCAAGGGAAGTCACATAGAACATCTATGACTTCTGTATATAAAATTTTGAAGATTCTTCTACATTCTGTGTAAATCTTATCGATAAATATTTTTTCATTAAATAGTTATAGCCGTTTGTAATCGCTATATTCATTTTGACTTACCCTGTAAATTGAGATATAATGTCAAGTTGGTATATGAAAAATAGTGGTTACTTGATAATGAACAAAGATGAAACTAACGTCACACTTTGGCGCACTCCCTCTGAGAGAATTAAAAAGATTGTGAGAAAATCATACACTGAATTTGAGTTGTAACTTTGGAAGAAATTTCTGTTTATTTACATAATTTCTTATTTAAGTGCATAATTTTTAAGGTGATTTTTAAAAACATACTTTTGAATTATATCGATTAATTATTTTTATTTTAATGTTTGAATATGAATTATGTTTTTTAATTATAGTAACAACTCTTTTTCCCTTGTATATCTTTATGCATTTGTCTTTATTTACATTTTTAACATCCAGTGACTCATACCATGCCATGACAGTATATATATATATATATATATATATATATATATATATATATATATATATATATAATATAAATGACAAGTTCGTTGCATTTCGGATTTTTAAGTCTATTGTGTAATTTTCTATTAGAATTTTCTTCCTCAAAATTTCAGTAACCTGTCTACTTATTTAAACTATTTACAATAATTTGTACTTTTAGAAACTAAATGTGCATTACAAAGATCGATGCACACTCTGTGTAAGTGGGAAAAATGATCAGAAGTGCTATTCCCCTAAATGCCCTCCTTGTGGCTCAAAATCTGACACTTTCCTTAATGATTCATGCTGTCACTGTTTCCAAGGTTAGTATTGTATTCTAGAATTTTAGTAAGGTATGATTTCTGAAATTATAAAATAGTATATTAAAATCAGTACTATATTAATTTTTTTAAAGCTTTATATGTTTAATACCTTAGTTTTTAATATTTTTCATTAATATATTACTTCAAATTCAATATTAATTTATTTATTTAATTAAAATTATCTAAATTAAAAATATTTTTCTTTTATTTATACAATTATTGTACATTCTCTTGTTCTAAATTTTAAATTTGGAGGTTTTTGTCTTCAATCTTAACTAAGAGAAGAACTATTTTTTATGGACTTTAAAGTTTTTATCATTTTTCTTTTTAGAAACATGTGCAGATGAATGTCTCAGTTGTGAAGATGCTAATAAAAACTTTTGCTTGGATTGTAAAAATCGGAGTAAAGTTTTATTTCAAGGAAAGTGCCTTACAAAGTGTCCTGATGGTTATTTCAGTAATGAAAACAACGAATGTAAAAGTAAGCAAATTTTTATGTATTTATAATAATTATTTATTTTCTTTTTAGATATCTAACACATTTTTCCAAACAAAATTGAATGACAGATATTTTATTATAAGTTATGTGTTTGCTGCTTTGAAGATCTATATTTCATGTTTTACAACTTTAAAAGCTATGTAGTGCCTCTTGGTATTTGAACTTATTGAGAAGTTATAAGAATCTCTTTTCAATGGATCCTATCATCCAATGATGTAAATGTTTATAATTTTTCTTCATATAAGGCTGTTTGTTAATTGTTGACATAGTGTTACAGAAATTATTTTTAAAAACCTTGGAGTTACTATTTTTTTTCCTATAAAAATTTAAATTTTACCTAAAAGCCAATTAAAAATATTGTTCAATTAGACTTGAAATGAGAGGCAAACTGATTCAGTATTTCTGAAAAGATTTGACAATTTTTTTCTTTTATTTCTTTAGCTGACTCTTATTTATTCCTTAAATATACTTTATTTTATATTTATTGTTTTTTATTTGAATAAGTTATGTTGAAATATCAAATATAAAGCACAAATTATTAGTCTCCTTTTTTTATAGTTATTCTTGAAATAAATAGAAGTAATGTTTTTAATGGCCAACATAAATATAATGAAAATCAAAATGATTGTTCAAATAAATTGAAAATATGCTATGTTCTTTATATCAAAATATGATTAATAAATACTTTTTTAATAATTATCTTTAATAGGTTTATTTTAAAATCTTGTTATTTGGTAAGATTTTTACAAAAAAAAAACTGAAAAAGATTTTAATGAGCATTTTTGTTTTGAAATATCATCTTAAATTATTTCTGTAATTAAAAATTGGCTAATAAATGACTTTTTTTTTGCTTAAGCTGTATCATGTTTTAATTAAAACTCATTTTTACCATTTTTATTTAATTGTTACCATTCAATTAATAAATTTTGCATTTCAAGGAATAAATTTAAAAAAAACTTAATTATTGAACTATCATTTATTGAAATAAAGGGAAGAAAATAAAGTTTCATAAATTAATATCTTACTTAGTTTTCTTTCATTTTGTAATTTCTTTTTAATTGTTTTTCTCATGACACATAATTTTTCATAAAATAAAATTATCTGAGTTCTGAGAAATAGTAATATTCTAGCATTATATTATTTTTAATTTGAAATATGTCATCATAATATTACATTCAAAAAATTATTCTTATAGGCTGTTCAACTTCTTGCAAAACTTGTTTTGGCAACATGACATCTCAGTGTTCAAGTTGTGAAAAGGGCTATTATCTGCAAAAGGGTCAGTGTGTTAAGAGTTGTGATCCCAACTTTTATGCTTCTGATGGCTACTGCTTGGGTTAGATCATTTTTTAAATTTATTTATATGCATTTCTAAACATATTTAAAATAACATTATTATTATTATTATTATTTATTTTTTATTTTTATTTTTATTATTATTTATTATTATTATTATTATTATTGAGATTTGAACTAAATTCTGTCCTTTCTTTTATGCAGAATGTCATGAATCATGTCTCTCCTGCCATGGTCCAAATTCCAGTGACTGTATATCATGTGCGTTGTCTGGACAATTATTGCAAAATGGTACCTGTGTAGATGAATGCATAGGACATTTTTATATAGCTGATGGTTATTGCTTAGGTATGGATACATTGATTTTTATTAAAATTCTAAGATATGACATATATACAAGGGTGAAGGAAAAGGTAAAAGGACATTTGAAAAAATGTGCATTTATTCTAATGATGGAAAACTGAAATACATATTATTTTTCTGCATAACCACCATGTAATTCACAGCACTTTCTCCATCGTTTTACAAGTTTTTTTAAGTCAGAAAAAAAAATTCCGCTTGTATCTAGACAATTTTGCGCCCACATCAATGTTTCTTCCATAGGTCAAATCTTCCCCTTAGCATTTTCTTCAATTATCCAACCAAATGAAAATCGCTTCGTGCCAAGTCTGGAGTGTACGTTTGGTATTCCAGCACATAGTGATCCAACTCCTTTATTTTTTCGGCCGTCCTTTGGGCACAACGTGATCGAACATTATCTTGTTATAGAATGACATTCTTTCACAATTTTCCGCGATGTTTGAAACTAATAGTAGGTTTCACTTTAGTTTAGTTGAGTCTGTTTTAAATCATCATAAACGTAATCATTTTCAAATTGCCCTCAGCGATAGACGTCGATCGGCCTGCCCGGTCTTTCATTTTCACATAAAGAAGTCCTTGCTTGTTTAATGGGCTCTATCCAGTCGTAGATCTTGCTCCACCTTAACCCTTTATCTAATGAATTATGTTGCCATCAATTTTCCAACTTCATTTTTACACCAATAGAATAATCCTAGAGAACCTTAGAGAAATTTTTTAATTAGTACAAAAATCTTAATTAATTCAATTATTAATTAAATATTTTTTATTCCTACTTTTATCTTATATTAACTTCTTGCTATTTGGGTTACATACTCCATGTTTTTCAGAATACCATTGGCAAAAATAATAATATCACGAAAATATAATCCATACTTCAATGATACTTCTAAGTACCGTCAGTAGATAAAGGGTTAAACAGCTGTCACCATATTATAATAGCATTCAACGAAATATATCCACAGGTTTAACAGTTTTCGGTGAACAAAAAGCGAATTACTGCCATTTCAGCAGGTAGACAATGGAGCTTCCATATTCAACGGTTTGTTACACTCCAATAAATAAAGCGGGAGTAAGAGTGATACGCTGCGAACTAGTGTTACCAAATCTTTCAAAACGAAACTGCAAAAGTTCTTTTACTTTTTGACTTTCCCTAGTACATGTTACAGATAAGCATCTTTAATTTTGTCAAAGATATGCTGATAAGTGTTATTTTATCTAAAAACGTTTATTCAAATATTAGTCACCTTTATTAGCAGACGATGTCGTGGGTTCATTGGTTATATTTAAATTTCATTAAATCGCTTAGAAATAGGTCCATGTTTATGCTTTTGTTGAACTGTAATATGAAGCTTTGTCATCTGCATTGACTTATATATGCACTGTTCTTTTTAGTGCATGAATTAATTAAAATCCACCTCATTATATCATAATCCTATTTAAAATAAAAATAATCAATTTATCTGTATTCTAAATTTTACAGTTTCATTTTTTAATTTGTTTTCTAAAACGCATAAATATCAAACAAAGTCTATCTTCATTAGTTTTATGCATGTTTTAGGGAACATATCTTTTAATAATCGCCTTCACACATTAAACAAAAACAAGACAAGACATTTACGCATGCAACATAACAACAGAACAGCGTCGTCTCATTCTACTTAAAACCGCAGTGTACTATGGGATACGTATTTAATCAGGCATTGTCATCTAGTATCCGAAAGAGAAGATAAAAGTAATGTGTCTGGTACAAGATCATTTTCTAAAATTTATTAATTTTATTTGCATACATTTATATAAAATTATGAAGGCATTAATCCTAAATCTGATTCAGAATTCTTTCGAAGATGAAAATAATTCCCCTTACTTAGAATTTCAATAAAAATACTTACATAATTTTTATGATTATTACGAGCTATTACAATTAAGTTGGCGACACTTGGCAATTTTTTATGGCTAATATGTTTAATAATGAAATTGAATTTGATGATTTATTCGCGTTTTTATGCTTTACGGATAATACGCCTCCGTGTTTTTTTTTTTTTCATTCTTTTTTTAATCATTTCATTAAATATTTATTAACTTTTTGAGGAAAATAATAAATTATATGTGGGTTTTCATTTATATTTAGCATTTTAGAATAGGTCTGTCAGTGTAAAATTTGTATCTTTAAATAACAATAGAATAAATAGAAAGAAAAAAAACATGCTGTCAATATAAAATATATTCCTTGGTAAAGTGACTTATCTATAAGTTTCGAAAAAAAATGCATCGGTTAATTTTTCTGAAGGTAACTTATTAAGTAAAACACTAGACGCTTTCGGCGGTTAGTTTTTCATTCACTATGTTATGCATTACAGACATTCACTTTTATTCTAATGAACATAATCATGATAAATGCAAATATCTGTTTAAACGAGAGTTCTATTTAATATTCTAAGATATACTACTTTGAGTAAATTACCTATTAACTAGTTGACTTCCTTAACCAACTGTCTAACCACCATTTTAATAGCATTATTTTAATAATCTCACTCAACTTTGAGGGATTAGTTTTTATCATATACAAGTACTATTTTAAATCATGTATATTCAATTAACATAAAACATTCTAATAGGTTTGCTACGCACCTAAAACAATGTTATCAATTGGCGACATCGATCCTGTTGATGGAAATGGGTCTGCGTCTAGATGTTTTTGTCCCTGGAATATCTCCTAAAAAGTTGAGATGTGTACTGTCGACAATTGATTAAACATATATGGATCATAATTTATCTTACGATATGAAAATTAGTGAAATTGTTTAGATAGATCTGAAAAGATTCTTGATTAGCGGGGTCACCCACTCACCCCTGATTCTTGATTAGTGGGGTCACCCACCCACCCCCGACTCTTGATTAGAGGGATCATCCACCCACGATTCTTGATTAGTGAGGTCACCCACCCACGTTTCTTGATTAGTGAGGTCACCCA
>JAOUZG010015682.1:0-15093 GCA_026289955.1 Argiope argentata | reverse complement strand
TATATATATATAATATTGAGTTTCTAAAGAATGTCAATACGCCTTTAATGAACAAAATATATTCAACATTCTTACAGCAAAAAAAATAATAGTTTACATCGTTAAAATTGAAAATTCGTATATAACCTTTTTGTTAAAAAACCTTTAACTAAAGAGTTTATTTCCGTGAATTTTCTAATCACTTTTATTTTGAAATCCAAGAAAGATCTTAATCAAGTAGCCATATAAATAAATAGCACTTTTTTATTAACTGAATGATATGTTTTCAAATGTAAAGAAATATGATGAAAATATTGCATTTATTTTAAAACATTTTATACGTTTGGCTCTGATATGTAATGTTTGCAATTGTTAGTAAAATTTTTTTTGTTATTCTTTAGAAAATATTAATAATTTGAGAATAAAATTTATTTTCAGCTGCTGTGAAAATTGATTCATCAAACTGACTTTCATATTTTAATTTTGAAAACAATTCCAACGAAGATTTTGAATATAATCTTATCTCGTATTTGACTTAAAGAAAGTTTTTAAAAATCGTTTGCTTCTGTTATTTATACTTTAACTTTACACTTTTATTTTATTTTTAAAGACTGTAATCAATTAAAAAAATTTTATGCAACAGGATATTTTAAATAAGAATTTTTTTAATACAACTACTTTGGTTTTATAATGTTCTTATGCGATTTTTATTAAAGCATTTTTTCTTATGAATTATTCTGAAACATTTAAAGAATTTGTGTTATTTTTTTCAAATTAAACGGAAAAAATTTCATTTTAGAAGGATCTCATTTTCATTTTAGATGACGTACTATCTGAACAGTTATAATATATCTGTATAAAATGATAAGGTAATTGATACAAAAATTGCTCTTATTACTTATTATCGAATGGCAACAATCAAATGGGGAAAAATATATACTTGAGCATTTTAGATTGCTTCAATGAACAGTATTTATAGCACTCTAATTTAATAATTTCAAAAGTAATGGAATTTCAAAATATTACTAAAAATGCTTTCATTTTTAAATTCAATGTAAGTTGAACGAAAGTTTAATCATAGTAATGAAGACAATGTATCCCAGTTAAACTTATAAAATAAATTTTTTAAAACTTTAGCGGATGACATTTGATGTTAATACAGTTTTTCAAATATTAATTCATTAATTTTTATTACTTAATTTAAAACTAACTGACTCGCAAAAATCTTGATTGCCCTGCAGCCAAATAAGTAGCGAATTCAGTTTATTTTTTCCTCACACTAATGAGGTTAAGCTTAAAATGATTTTGGTCGATTATTTTAAACGATTCTGTTTATTTTCAAATTGTTTGATGCATTTAAAATTAAACATTGTTAATTAATCAGCTTTTCCGATTCATTTTGAAGTATTTTCGAATTAAAATAATACATAATAAAGAAAATTAGAAATTTCTAATCTGTATTGCGTTTTCCAAATAATGTAGAAAAAACATGTATTTTGCGTTGCCACAATTGGCTTTGAATCCTCAATTGGCGCTGATTGGTTAGTTGGTTGTGTGGGGTTTATTGGCACAAGAGCCATATTTGGCTATACTGCGCCAAGCAAATAGTATCAATTGGCGTTCAATATTCAACGATAGTATAATTTTTTGATCAATTATATGCAGTAATTGTAATTGTGAGGCCGGATTAGTCTGGTTGGTAGGGCCTTGGCTAGCATCCCTTGGACTGCGAGTTCGAACATAATCTATAGAAAGGAGAATGGAACATTCCTTGGATATTCGCTTTCTATTTTACCACTTAATATTGTGATTCTGTTACATTTATATTAATTGTAATTATTTAATAAAAAATAACTGAAACAAAATTTTTCTTTGTTAACCTAAGTCGGAATTGATTTTAAAAAATTGTTTTTTGTATTACTTGTTTTCGTTCTCTAACTGCTTTATTAATATTATTCTACATCTGGTACTAGTTATATGACATGCATGATTTGTCGTGCTTTAGATACAATATGATTATAACGTATTATTTCTTTAATAATTTCTAATTGACTGTAGTTTTCTAATAAAATACAATAATGCCTCTCTTAAGCTTACCTTGGCATCGTTCTGCAAAATTATTGTACACCTTTTTCTTATCAGTGCACTTGCAGTAAGCGTATTGAGCTTTAACATCAAAAACGCACTCTACATCTGTACCATTGCCGCACATTTCGCGATGTTTCATGCATTGGATAACATTTTGGCAGAGAGTGCCATTTGTGCCTTCTGGACAAGAGCAAGTGCCATTCGTGGTACATCTTCCTCCATACATGCAGTCAGAGTCGCTACTGCATAGTTTATCTATAAAAAAATTATATTTCTTTAGTATGTTCATGGTGGCTAAAATTTAATTTTAGCAAAAACATAATTGTATTTCGAAAAGTACAGAATACATTTATTATCATGTCAGGGCATGAGGATTTTGGCATCAACAAAAATCCGTTGGCGAAAAAAAAAATTTATGATCTGCGGGAGCATCACAAAAAATAAGCTTTTAATAACGCGTTGCCATTGTATTTACAAAAGCTCCAATTTAAAAAAATAGGTATACACTACAGCAAATAAAAACCAGAAAAGTGTCATTTTGAGCATGTGATTATATGAAACGAAATAAATGGGAAATGGGATATTTTTTTTAAAAAATTAATGTGACAAAGTTTTTTTTGGACCGTTTGCAATACTAAAGTGACTCATCCGATGAAACAATGAAAATGAATAAAAATATAATTGAACTTGCACGAGCACGTGGTGCTTGGCCGTCCAAGAAAGTATGTTCTGACATGATGCATTGAAATATGCAGAGCAGATCTCATTTTAATCTTTATTATGGTTACAATTTGATTTAAAATTATTTAATTGTATGTTAGACAAACAAGTTCCCTGAATCATAGACAATGTTGTAAAATGCTATATTTTTACCACAGAATTTTTTTTAGCATTTTTGTATTTTTATTAATCTAATTTGGCGTTTTAAACTATTTTGGAAAGTTTAAATTCACTCTCTCAAATTTTCAGGTGCACACGTATGTGGCTAAAAGAAATAATTTATAGTATGTTTTAAAAACGTGATATATTTACCTTTTATTTTTAATCTAAAGAATAATTTGTATTTTTCAGACCGACCCAACTTAAAAACTAAGGGGATGAAAATTTTACAAATAAGTAAAAATTTAAAATTTTCAAAAAAAAAAAAAATTGCTAAAACAATTGTACAAAGAATAATGGAAGTAGACTTACTGAGCTGTTTCAAGTATGATGATCTACGATGCCCACTATCCTTGATACGGCGCAATGGTTCAAAATTAACGCTTACTCCTGGTTACAATATCAGTACTATGGTCAAAAATTTCTCTGCATTTTCATAATGAAAAAAGCTCTGAAAAGTAGTTCTTTCATTTGCCTACAGAGAAAATAGCTCTTTCATTTGACCCGTGGTATTTGTGAATGAAGTTCTCTTGAAGATAACGGGTACTTGGCACTCTCCATATAAAAGTCCGGCAAAAATTAGACTGCAAGCTAAACCTGGATTCAGCGGAAAACATCACACAATCTCACTGTTGGGGTTCCACTCTACTCCAGGCTAAATGCAAGCAACATTGAGTTGCAGGACCCCAAGAAACCACAAGAGGGGGAAAACGGGGGAACGCGAAGACCGTCTAAAGATTCGCAGAGTCGTTGGAACTAGGCTTTACCAGTGTCTGGAGAGAGCTGACCAGACAGTTCTGATGCTGTGCTCTGTCTGTTTCTTTTGGCAGTAACTGCCAAATTCCGGTCCTCATTAGCAGTTGCCTCTCAGTGGCGACTTTTGCTGTAACGTCTACTCACATTACCGTCCTTCTGGAATCGTTGCCAAAGTCTGAACACGACACTCTGGACGATTCCAAGTTCTTCAGATACCTCCAGATGGGTACGCCCACATTTCAGATGGCCGATAATTCTAACACTTAAAAATTCCTCCAGATGCGTTTTTTTTGCGTCATAACTATGATGGTTTTGCCTTGAAAGGCTTATAAAGCATTTTCACATAATTTTACTTCTTTGCCTGTATTCCATATACATCACTCTCTTACAATATGTCATTGTGGCGTACTATCGGTGTCATCTAGTGGCTTCTTGCAATTTGAATGATTTTTGAAGAGGTGTGTAGTTATTTAATGGGTGATAATTAGAGCTTTATTTCCGCGTGATTCTGAATTATCCTTAATTTAGGACATGAGTGTATATCTTTAATTCCCCCCTTTAATCATATATATTCGCAATTCATTTCTACTCATATCCTCACAACTCCGTCAGTTTAGGTCACATAACAATATATTTTTTCTTCTTTCTTTAGTTGTTAATGTATTAGAAATATTTTAGTAAATATGATTATATTATACTGATAAACTTAATAGAAGTTTTCTAAATTTCATTTAATGAGAGAAAGTTAATTTTGTATAATTTTAGAAGTTAGTTTTTACGGATAAAAATTCAAAATGTTTGGTTACAAAACACGAGAAATAAAATTTAATTCCTTGTATCATCTAGAACAATTTTCTGATTAGAAATGCACAGGGTAATAAAAAATCCCTTGTAAGATCTATAAATTCAAAATGGTATCTTGTATAGTCAAGGAGGTAACGTGTACCTTTAGTAAAATGACTTTGCCGAATGCATTGGCATGGGTTCTATCAACCCTAGTGGTGAAATAAGGAATTTACAAAAAAAAAAGCTCACAAATTAAAAGAGATCAGTAAAAATATCAGTAAGAAAAATGTCCCCAATGCCATGATAAAAACATATAAAATTCTTCATAGAGTTATCTGTAAAATTGGTGGAAATATTTGTGATTAAAATTATGAATCTTCCGTGACTTAAAAAGGGATAAAGGTTCCTCCGAAAATATAAAAATATATTTTCTGGTATCCTCCTCTAGATTCAGATTTATTTTTATTATTATGTCAGAACATGTTGTTGTTTCGGGGATGACGCTTTTGGCGTCAACAAAAATTCTTAAGCGAAAAAGAAAAATGTTATTATCTGCACGAACGTCTCAAAAAATCAGCTCTTAATAATGCGTTTCCATTGTATTTATAAAAGTTGTGATTAAAAAAAATAAGTTAATGACTACAGCAAATAAAATCTAAAAAATGTCATTTTGAGCACGCGATTATATGAAATGAAATAAATAGGAAATGGGATATTTTTTAAAACAATAAATGCGAGACAAAGTTTTTTGGATCGTTTGTAATACTAAAGCGATTAATTCAAGGAAACAATTAAAATGAATTAAAATATAATTTAACTTGCAAGAGCACGTGGTACTTGGTCGTTCATGAAATGATGATCTGACATGATACATTGAAATAAGCATAGCATATTTCATTTCCATCTTTTTTCTTATTTATTCTCTTCGTTGCTTAAATTTGAATTCGCCTTTGTTTAATTCAAGAAAACTATATGACAAAATTGGAGATTGCATTTTTCAGTTTAAAACAAACTCTTTTTTTTAATTCTAGAAATGCTCGTAGTTTTAATCGTAAATGCGTCCACTAATTTTATATACAACTTTACGAAATTTTTAATGTACTTTTACTATGGCATGCACACTTTTTAAATTGAACCTCATTACATATCTCCTTTATTTTTATGGTTATTTTTACATTTTTACATTTTGACATTAGAATCACTGTAATCTTTCTTAATAAATTTAGCATAATCACTTTACTACCGGTTCACGTTACTTTCCTATTTATAAGAAATGCTGCTTTGAACTTCACCTTTTGTGATCCGATGTCGAGTTTGACTCGACGTTCAAGACTGTGCATCATTTTGGCGTTTTATTTATTTATTTGTCAAATTTAATTGTTAAAAATGACTACATAATAATTAAGAGATTTCGATTAATTTTTCAACGAAATTCGACTTAAAAGAATTATATATATTTATTTTTAATAGCAATAAACAAATCTTTGTATTAGGTGAATAATTTTGCATCGAATTATTTTTTGGACTGCAAAGGGTTAAAAGCCTTAAAACGACTCTGCCGATCACCCTATTTATCAAGCTGTAATAATTAACAATCAACTATTGGCTCATGATTTGAGGGTATACTTTTTATTGAAACAAATTAAAACAAAAACTTAGTAAATGGGAAATTATAATATGTTAATAGAAATCTTTTATGTCGATTTTCTGGCGCAGAGTTAGGGCGTCTTCCTCTTGTTCTGGGAGTCCCGGTTAGGCCGTGGTTGTTCTTCTGTGTGCTATTTGTGAGATGTGTGACTGTTCTCCCCTGTAAAAAGCGGCCTCGTAACCAAATGTGGTGAGTGTGTAGCTAAGTCATAATGTCGGCCCTAGTTGGCGCTACTTCAGAAACAAGAGTCGCTACTTTCGACTTAAACCTGCTGCTGTATCAGTGGGTGGCTTATCCAGTGGCAAGTGCCATAAGTAACAATAACAAAAACCTTTATAAGAAAGGAAATCATGAAATTTTGCACTATTGGGACATAAAAACTTAAAATTTTCTTACACAAACTAATTGTTTGATAACGGCTTTTGGATATTGCTCAGCTTGGTTGGTAATATTAAATGATAAATTATTCATTTAATATTTTGATTTCAAAGAAAATGACAATGGTGCTGTTAAACACAATTGTGATGACTCTTCACTTTCTCCGAATCGGACTCCTGCAGAATATAATCGATCAATGCCCGTCAGCGTTTTAAAGGGAGGAAAAACTCGTTTTCAGTAATCAGCAAAATTCAAACAATCGTTTCCGAACAAATGACAGAGTTTTGTGATATTATCTGATAATTTGCTGGCTCTGTACCTTTCTCTCCGCAATCGTCCGATTCATTCTATTCCTTTGTAGCATACATTTCATTACGATGCTTTTTTGCAGCCTTTTTAACAGGTTTTTAGCTATCTCACCCGTATTTGAGTGACAGCAAAAACTCACATTGCAATGTTGAAATTTAATGCATATAGAATACACCTATATTTAGTTTAAGTTCTTGTTTTAAAACGTTATTCACCCTGTGAATCCCATGTGATTCAAATCTATTATCTAATGAAACATTCTACTCACTTCTGCAATTGAGATAAAAAAAAAGAAGAGATAAGCATCTTATTATGTAATAGACCGAATCACGTGAGTTATGATGGCGGAAGGGTTAAAGAAAGCATATTTTTTGGTAATATAATTCAAAATTTCATTTTCACTTCTTAAAAGAGAATGGGATCTATAACAAAATGAAACACTCTTTTTTTTATAAAATCTTAATGAATTTAAACGTCAGGAGTAGTTTTCTTGAGGCCTTCTTGTATACTTCTTGATGAAGATGCTATCTCCCCGCCAGCTTTTATAAAAATTGAGAATCTACGGTTACACAAAATCTTGTATCTAAAGTTCAACATATTAAAGTTTTGTACTTTTATAATGTAGAAGAAAAAATTAAGGCTGCATTTGTGACGCCATTTTTTAATTCCTACGATTAGTTCACACTCTCCTCTATGTATATTTATATATCTTGTTCAAATTTTCAATCGTTATTCATCTACTCAAGTTAAAAAACGTTTTTTTTTAAACTTGTGGCAGATGATACTTGATATTAATACAATTTTTTAAATATTGATTCGTCAATTAAATTAAATTCAATTTTAATACTTTTAATAGAATTTTAACAATTTCTAATGAAAATTGAAACCAACAGGAAGAAGCTCAAGGGATAAAATGTGAGAATTTCAGTATTTTTCACCTGAAGTTGAAAAATCTGAGTTCAATTCTTGCGAAAATCAATAATTTTTTGATGACTTATTGAAAATGCTTGCTTTTAGTATGCGTTTTATCCAAATGATTTTCAGAGTGAGCTAGTAGTTGCCACTTAGTTGTTAGAATAAAGCAGCTTTCTCCAAAAAATGAAACTGAAGAAATTTTAGATTCAAATTTTAGATTTCTCACTTTAAAACCTTTGTTATCAATTGTTGGTCACTTCTCCTACCTAACACCTTTAGATGGAGCTACGATTGGAGAAGGAAATTCGAGAAGGGGAATGAAAAATTGCAAGGAAGACTGTGTTCTATTTTTCCACTTAATATTGCGATTATGTCATAAGTAATAAATACTTATATGAATTGTAATTATTTAATAAAAAGAAACTAAATAAATTTTTCTTTGTCGCCTTTAGTAGGAATTGACTTAATTTTTTTCTTCCATATTTGTCGCTTGTTTTCGTTTAAAAACCAAACTTGACTGACAGTTACCATTTTAGAAACAAAATCGATTACAAATATCATTTATGTAAATCGTTGTGTTTTTGAATTATTGAATATATATGCACAGGAATGTACATAGCGATAACTGATCAATTCGTTGACGGATTTGGATAAAAATTTGGTAAACAGCAGATTTGAAATATGAAAGCATTATAAATGGTTTCATGCGATAATAATTACTATGGTATAAGGTTTTATCTCGAGGAGCAAGAATATTGTTGGATAATTTTAGAAGTTGTTTACGTAAGAAAAGAATTTCGGCAATATTTCAAAAATTGAGGAAAATTAAGAACATTACAAAATAACTTGAAATTACACTTATTTAAAAAGCTATTTTCAGTATTTTACAATTATATATAATTATAATTAACCAATGAGAAAATATACGAAAAAATTTCAGAAATAGATTTTAAAAATGCAGATTTACCATTTCATATTAAATAAATAAAAACTAATTTAAATTTTAATAAAAAGTCTTAAAATGTTATCTCCAACTTATGCTAAGAATCCATTGTTGTGCAAAAACAATGTGTTCTTTCGACACGATAAATTAAATGGTCTAGATGTGCATGGCAACAGCAAATATACAAATGAACTTTCTTTAAATACATCTAGCTCTTTATATAACTTTATTTTATCTTTATATAACTTTGTATGTAATTGTTTTATACTTTTTCTTTAACAGCATTTTCTTAGTTAACGTTGTTTACATTTTTATGTCCCTCTAATAACTGTTGAAATGTTTGATAATTACTATACTTGGAGACAAGGTGTATTTTTTTTTTGAGAATCTAAATTCGTATCTTTTTTCGAACTGGTTCTTTGAATTAAGTTTTATGAAAATTAAGCTGATTAACCTGCACTTCCGTGCCGGGTGGGGGCTGCTTTGCGGCGGCTCATCGCTAAATCCGAATGGCTTCGACCGGGACGGTGTATACCTATGCCATATATATCTAGCTTTTCAAGCCCATAAACGACTATCAATAAGTATAGCTAGCCGGCGTCCTGGTATAGTGGTAGCGCGTCTTCCCCGTGACATGGACGTCCTGGTTCGGGCCTGCTTGTTCTGTGTTCTTTTTGTTAGATGTGTGAATGTGTCTCTCTATTAAACGGGGCTGTGCAAGGGAATGGGAAGCTTAAAGTAGCTAAGTCGTACTCTTGACTCTAGTTGGCGCCACTGAAAAAACAAGAAACGCTAACTCGATTTAAAACGCTGACAGATCTGCCAGTAGGCTTGTAAAGTTCTATAAGTAACAAAGACCAACTTAAAAGTTTGTATAGAAATCTATGTTACCGCAAAATAGTGATATTCTTTAGTACGTTCATAGCCACAGAAGAAGCTTGTTATTCTAATCACCTATCTATTTAGATCACCCCTTCTTTGCTTTATCGTTTAATTATAGCAGATAAGAGGACATCTAATTAAATGAATGGTTCAGCAATTTAGAAAATGAGAATGAAATCACAGGTAACGATCGTGGCAGTGAACATGTTAAATATGACATATTTATAGTATTAATAATAATTGAATAATAACATTTATATAATATTTGAGATAAGTTTCGTTCAAATTTTTAAAATATCTAATTTAACTTTAAATAAAAATGTTAAAAAATGATAAATTATAATTTTTAAGCTAATCCAGAAAATGATATATATATTTTTTATTATAGTCACGGTTAAGATTATATGATAAAAGCCATAAATATCTGCATTCCTTAAAAATTACAACAATATTTTCATGAAAAACAAATATATGTTTATTAGAATTTTCTAGATTACTTTATTTTTAAATCTATGTGAATTAAGTTTTTGAAACTATATTTTTGTTCTTTGTAGTAGTATGCCAAAAATTATTAAAATTCTTATTAAAAAAGAATAAAAATTATATTTATTTGTTTAATAATAACTTTTTCAAAAAAATATTGATTAGTCATTTATTAAATTACTCTTTTCATAATTTCATTTCGAATTCGAATTAAATCAGAATTTTCTAGATATATTATAAAAAATACTCAAGGAGCAATCATATCCAAAAATAAATATTTTAATATTTCAAACGAATTTATTTCTGAATGGATAAAAAATTATAAAAATTGTACATTGAAAATTTTAATTATGTTCCTTTATATATTCTAAGTGTTCTACATTTTTGATTTCTTTCGATTGAAAGAAACAACTAAAAATTTTAATTTTAGATAATTTATCTGCAATTATACGTGCATCAAAGAAATACTGTATATTAATTATTCTTTTTAGAAATTTCATCGATATTTGTTTATATATAGAAATATCATTCAATATTGAAGAAGAATTTCGAGATTCATTGAGCAATATTAATAATAAATTTAATATCAGTCCAAATGAAAGAAAAATCGTCTGAAAATCAGATATTTAAGAAAGAATAATGTTTCTATTTAAAAATACTTAATTTATTCTTTTTATACTTTTTTTTAACTTTTGGCAACTCTTTTAATTCTTATTTTATCGTTTCATTAAGAATCGTTTGGTTTCTTTTTTTCAAATTGAACTTTCAAAATTGATTTAGAATTATGATTTTTTTGTGATGAGGTATCTTTAACACACAGTTAGATTCTGATTATTGCAGTTATAAAAGATTTTTTTAATTTTATATCTTTTTTTAATGAAGAAACAAATGTTATTCCTTTATGTTCTTAAAAATTTTATTTTTCTGTGATTTATCGTTTCTTAAGAAAGCATTCATATAAAGTAAATTCTTTCAATTATTTTGACAAGAATTTTTATTATAAATTTATAGATGAATAAATTGATTTGTTTTTATTAATAATTTTTGTATGTTGTGAGTAAGCATTTAACTTTTTCAATTCCATTTTCTTTTAGATAAGATAATCTAACTAATTTTTAAAACAACTAATTAAAACTTATAGGTTTATTTCAGATATTTATTTTACCGAAATATTAAGAGTTTTGAAATAATAAATTTCATTTTAATAAACTGCATTTTAAATGCATTTTTTTACCGCTATGAAGAAGAAAAATTCAATCAATATAAGGAAATTTCATTTTCTATCCCAATGTTAATTTTTTTCCTTTTTATTTTTCACAATTTCTAACTTAACTCACTGTAAACTTAACTAACTGCTTTGTTCAATCTGAGATAAAGAAACTAATGAGATTAAGAAAACTAAAAAAAAACTATAAGTAAAAATAAATCTTTAAATCAAAATCTTTTGAAATAATAGAAACGAGTATATCTTTCAAATAATTATGACATTGATACGTTAATCTACGACTAAATACATGGAATTTCATACTTTGTTTTAAAGGTATCGAATTTGTAAATATCTGATTTTTTGGTCTTTTAGAAGCTTATTATTTCCTTTTTTCGTTTTCTTATTAAGGATTCAAGGATCATAAAAATAATTCTTTTTTTTGAGAATGAGGTGATAGTTAATGCTTATGTTGTCACTATTATACAGGGTGTCCGAGAAGTCTTTGACACATTTCAAAAATTCGGTAAAAAAATAATAAACGAGATAGAAAGTAAAATTAAATTACATTTATTACCTCATATAGTAAAGTTTTTTTTTTTATAAATGCAAAACTGGCCGGTAGATTGCGGTACTGAAAGGTTAGAGAGAGTTATTTAGAAAATGGCTTTTCCAAGTGAACGCGCGTTTTGTGTTATGTGGTTTTTCGAATCGAAATCTGTGACTCAAGTTCAACGTAATTTCCGTACGAAATATGGGAAAGACCCTCCATATCGTAACAGCATTATTTCACGGAAAAATAAGTTTTTGAAAACTGGGAGTATCCTGGGTCGACACAGAAGTGTCGTCGATGGAATTCACCAGTTATTTGCTCGTAGCCCCCGAAAATCAGGGGCCCGCATCGAGGTGTATTGATACATTAAAAAAAAACTTCACTATTTGAGGTAATAAATGTAATTTAATTTTACTTTCTATCTCGTTTATTTATTTATTTTTACCGAATTTTTGAAATGTGTCAAAGACTTCTCGGACACCCTGTATAGTTAAAGTCTAAGCTATTTTTTGGTGTGAATTAGTACATCAAAATCAAAACAAATTAAAAGGTTTTAAATGAATAAATAGGGAATGAAAGATTACAAACAATGAGAAACAAAAAAAATGAACAATAGAAATTTAAATATGTTTTTGTTTGTGAAAAACTATTAATTAGTTCTTTTCAGGCGACAAAACGCGAAAATCTTTTTGCAATAAATATTTTAGATATTTCCCCACAATCTATTAAATAGTGATATGATTTGAACAGTAGCCAGATATCTTTCTTTATAAAAGACAATGCTTTTAGTTGCTCTTTATCATCATCATTTTCAGTTACGTAATTATTACATACTTTATCAGCAAAACTAGAAAAAAAATACAATAAACAGGTCATGATAGTTGTGGTATTAAATATCAGCCATTCCTTCGAAAGAAAAAATATCTTCAATTCTGTAATTTTTTTTTTAGTTTAAATTTTTGTAGGAAAGATTTTTAAAAATTAAAATTCGTGGTGAAGCAATTTAAATACTTATTGGAGCTGATAAAAGTAGCACCATTTAATAATGCATTTAAACTTATTTCAAAATTCTGCAATCTTTTTTTTATAATAAGCTATCAAAAAATTGGTAGAAAATTCGAAATGAAGAGGATGAAAGTCGAAATGATGATGATTAAAAATGAGTTACATTTTAAATATATTATTAAAAGTGGGATTGAAAATTTATTTTTATTAAATTTATTTTATTTAGTAGTTGCATTTATCAAAAATAATGTTTACTATTTGTTTATTTAGAACTTTAAAGTTAACGGCGTCAAGGAAATCATTTGCAAGGAAAAACAAACAATAGAAATATGTTTAATTGAACACGTGCTTCTCATGATAAAAATAAAAGTGATATTCCTTGAAAACAAGAGCAAACATTAAAAAAAATAGAATGTCTAAAAACAACATCAAGTAAAAATTTATAGAATATACATTTTTTGTAATATGGTTTAGCTAAAATTTAGTAGGTTTTGTTCTAACAAATGGTTTAGTTATCTCTTTTTAAAACTAACGCATGGAATAATTTATCGAATTTTAATTACACTATATTAAATTATTAAACTCTTTCCCATAACATAGTTTTAAAATTTTCCTTTTTCTTCTTCCTTAGTATTTTGAAATAATTTATTTATCTGTTAAAAATATTCTATGTTTAAATTAATTCAGTAGATAAAACTTCAATTCTTTGGCTAGCACTCTTTATTTCTTATTAATTTATAAATTTGAGAAATTAGAATATGTATGGAAAATTAATTGAATGTTAATGATGAGGACTATAATAACTGGATCAATTACAATTGTGGATGCCTACATCATTTTATACAATAAGTCCTCAAAAATATTTTGAAATCTACTTTTTTGCTCATTTAATTTAATCTCTACTTTTTTACTAATTTAAAATTTACTTTTCTGTTAAATATACTTTTAAATATTATTTTGAAATTTTCATTTTTTTCTTGCTAGAAAAATAATAAGATTTTTTTATATCGCTGATAGTACACCAACTCTTAAAGATACAAACTGATTGTATTGATAATCTTTAAAAAATACATTTTAATTATGAAAAATATGAATTTTAAATAAAACGAGAGCGATTTAAATAGTTTATTATATGAAACTGAAAATATGAATTTTTTTGTTTCAGCGTCCTGGCATAGAAATAGAGCGTTTTCACCGTGATCTGGGCGTCCCGTGTTTCAGTCCCGGTTCGGGCATGGTGTTCTGTGTTCTATCGGCAAGGTATGGGAATGTGCCCCCATGTAAAAAAGAGCTGTGCAAGCGAATGTGATGAGTGAGCAGCTAAGTCATATTCTTAACCCTGGTTAGTACAAACAAGAGACTACAAAACAAGAGACGCTCATTTCAGCTGAAAATCACTGATGCATCAGCAAACTTGTCCATGGCAAGTGCCGTTAGAAACAACAACAACATGCATTCCTTTGCAGTTCAAGTCTATATATTTTTTTTAAAAAAATGTAAAATTAACTTTAAAACTAAACTAGCAGTATATTATAAATTTACACATAATAGAACCTGTAAATAATTGAAGTACTGTAAGTAAAATAAAAATAATTGTCATTTAAGAGTAATTTATTAAACTTATTTACAGGTTTATCTTTTTGAAAAGATATTTCCTTCTATTTAGATTTAATTCTTTTAATTTTATAATTTTAAATTCTCTATTTAAAGGTAATGAAACTTTGTTGGGGAATATCAAGATTTTAATTTTGCTTTATAGTTAGGAAATTTCTTTTTTAGGAATTAAATATTATCTTATAAATAAAATATCGTTTATTTATCATTTATTTGCATATATTTACCTAGAAATTAGAAGAATGTTGTTTCACATGATTTCATTCTAGATAACATTAAAAAAATCAGAATATTTATTTCAAATTTATTTTAATTTTATTTTAAATCCCAAGATGCTTGGAAGGAGTAAATAAAAAAAATATTTGAAATAGATAAATAATATGAAATAAAATTTTTAAATATGAAATATTCATTCATCTAAATATTTTTAAAGAACAGAAATAACTAAAATTGAAAATAAAATGATATATTGCCATTGATTTTATAATTCTCTGCTAAGATTGATTCATCTACAGTGATCAGATTAAGTTGATTGTTTCATTGCTTATCAAATGATATAAATGAAAATTCATCAAAAACCAACTTACAAATTTTCCCAATTTTCTTACTATGAATAATCTATAGATATTTGAAAAACAGAACAATAATTAAATTCTGAAATCTTCGTAAAC